>JANIIA010496364.1:0-14821 GCA_027478495.1 Erythroxylum alaternifolium | reverse complement strand
ACTTAACTTGTCACCACTGTGACAAGTGCCCCATAGAGTGACTTAACTTATCACATGACCCATGTTTCCTTGAATTCATCAACTTATTACATGTCATGTGTAGGAGGGACAACTCAAAAACTTAGACCTAAAATAAACTAGAAATAGAAAGACTAAGGAGGTTATGGCACCCAAGACAGATTCATTCACTCTACAGACAATCATTCTATATACCACACCTTCATTTACTCTACAAACAATCATTCTACACACCAAATCTTCATTCAGAGATAGAGAATAGATAGAGAGAAAGAAGGCGGGGGAAGAGAGAAATACAACAAAGAGGTGTAACCTTAGGGCAGAGGCAGAGAGTGAGAGTTATGGCTGAATCCTAGTAATGAAATTGAGCAACCATTCAGTTTGGTTATAACCAAGTAGAAGCAGAATGCAAGATGCAATGCTTGAAGCTTGAGAGTGACAAGACATCACCGCGACTGCTTTATCTGAACACTCACTTGTTGATTCTGTTTATTATTTCTCTATTATTTTATTGAAATTTGATAGTTGATAGACTTATACTCTATTAGTTTCTGATAGTTCATTTCAGTTATTGACTTAGTTTACTGCTTTAATACTTCTATTATAATGATTAAGATGGGATTAAAGTATTTGAATACGATGAATCTTGCTATTTCTACGATGGGTTCTTGAGGATTAATGTAGATATTTTAGTCAAATATGCATGATTGAGGGATTGTATTGTTGTCTTATGTGTTACTATAGTTTCTAAACTGAATGGATGTAATAGCATGATCAAATTTTGCATTATTTCGGTATTAAAGAAAATCAAGGTGACGTTAGGCCACTGGTCTAAGCAGCTTCATTTGAAATAAAACCCACTATACTAAACATGGTATAATAGAATGTACAATTCTGCGGATGGAAAAATAAGGACCCAAATGCCCATGTCATAAACCTCTTTGAAATATTTGATACCTTCTGATATAATCAAATGTCAGAAGATGTAATTAGGATGAGGCTTTTCTCGTTCACATTAAGGGATAGGGCAAAGGCTTGGTATCATTCTCTTAATCTATTAATATCACTATGTGGTAGCAATTGGTATATGCCTTCTTATAAAAATATTTTCCCCTCACCAAGACCACTAAAATCATCAAGGATATTACAAATTTCCAACAGGTTGATGGGGAATCGATCTATGAAGCGTGAGAGAGATACAAGGATTTACAAAGGAGGTTCCTACACCATAATCTACTAAAGGAATTCATTTTGCAAATATTCTACAAAGGAGTGAATCCACCCACAAGAGGCACTATTGATGTAACCTCAAAAGGATCGTTAATGAGGAAGACGGTGGATGAAGCCAAAAAGTTGTTAGAGGATAGTCTAGCAATAGTTTCTTGTGGACAAATGAGTGGAGTGGACAACCAACAACTTTCAAAGAGAAGAAAGGAGTGATAACTATCGACCCAATGATAGAAATGCAAGCAAAACTGGACAATCTAACTTGACAGCTTAACAATATAAAGGCCTCTTCCTCAACTTCAGTAAAAGTTGTTTAGCTGAGGCGTGGGCTGTGTGGGCAAATGGATCATAATATTATTGATTGTTTCCTGATGAAGATTTCTGAATTAGAACAAGTGAGTTACATAGGAGCGCAATATGGTCGAGTAGGAGGAAACAACCCCTACTCTATCACATACAATCTTGGGTGGAAAAATCACCTAAGTTTTTATGGTCTAACAATGCTGGAGGTCATTTCAAACCTTAAGGACCACCTAGTTTTTAGCAAGACAAGCTGAACATGATGGACTCTAAACTAGATAAGATTTTAGATAAGTTTGAAAGTAAGGAGGATGCAAAAAAGATTTTGGAAGGCAGATTCGAACAAGTAACAAATAATCATGCTTCTTCCATCCACAATCTAGAGGTATAAGTCAGCCAATTTTCAAAAGCTTTATCTATACGAAGTGGAGGAAGTTTCCCCAAAAATTTTGCCATTACATCAAGGGACAAACTAAAAGTTATCACACCTCAAAGTAGGAAGAAAATTGAGCAACCAACCCAAACAAAAACCAAGAGAAGGAGACAACTATGGATATGAGCGAATACCCTCCCTATGTCGCTCCTTCACCATAACCATCCAAAGTTCCATGTCCTCAATTACTGCAAAGAACTAAACTAGATGCACAATTCAAAAAATTCATAGAGAAATTAAAGACATTGTAGATTAATCTTTCTTTCATCGAGGCTTTAGAATATATGCCCAAATATGCTAAATTTTTTAGGGACATATTATCAAAGAAGTGTACTCAGAGAGAAAACCAAACGGTAGCTTAACTGGCACTTACAGTTCCATAGTCACTAACCAGATGCCACCCAAGTTAAATGATCCAGGGAGTTTCACAATACCCTATATGGTTAGTGAATTTGAATTTATAAAGTGCCTATACGACTTAGGAGCAAGTGTTAATCTTATGCCTTTGTTGATCTTCAGGAAATTAGGGCTAGGTGAGGACAAGCCAACATCAATGCTAATTTAGTTGGCCGACCATTATATTAAAAAACCATTTTGAGTGGTCGAGGAAATGTTGATGTAAGTGGATAAGTTCATTATTGCTTTATACTTTATGGTTCTTGACTTTGAAGAGGATAAGAACTATCCGCTAATCCTTGGTTAACCGTTTATGACTACAAGGAAAGTCGAAATTGACGTTCGTGAAGGGTGACACTTCAGACTAACAAAGACCAAGTGGAATTTAATATGAAAAAGGCTTTAAAAAATCCAATAGAAAGCAACATGTGCATGAAAGCTGAACTTATGGATGAAAATTTGTAAGAATAAGTAGAGAGTGAATTCGATTGTAGCAGAGTCAGCTAATAGAGATGAGAAATCGAATAAGGTTGATAAGTGTAAATTGCATCGTGTTTTATGGCATAGTTTAATATGTGTTTAGCCGTTAATTTGATCATTTAGTGTATGTTTAGGTTATAATTGTGTTAGTTCGTTAATTATTTGTGTTTGAAGTGTTTAATGTGTTAGTATAAGTTTTTGAGCTTAAATATTATGTTTTTAAGGTACCTTGATGTTTTTGCTAGTGTTTCAAGGTCAATATCGAAGAACGAAGGAGATTTAAATGGAACCTAGGCTCTAACATAGGCCCACAATAGGAGCAGTACCTAGGACAAGGGCAATGGTGAACTCTGCTTCCCTATATGGTGGTAATCCCATAATTCAGTGGGAAAGACGTCTGGAAAATCCCTAATAATAGGATTATCCTGTAATGTTTACTCAACTATGGTATCGGTCACATAGGCTAAATAAACCTCACATCCACTTTGAAATAGTCTAACAGTTCTCATTGATGAAATTAATCTGATTGGTACTACATGACTAAAACTTCGAAATATTACTCTTCGTTAAGTAGGAGATTCAATAATAACCTCCTTAGTGTAATAATTCATCATAGCTCTATAAGCAGTAAGGTAGTCCATACTTAAAATAATGTCTATTTCTTTCAACTACATTACCATCAAATTGACTTTTAATTTAGCCTGGTCAATCTGAATAATACACCCTTTACATACTTCTCTGATCGCTGCAGTACTACCTATTAGAGTACTCACCTCTAGGCCAAACTCCAACATATCTCTCTTAGAATGCAATTAAGATGCTAGATGTGGGGTAATAAAGGAATGCGTAGATCTTGGATCTAACAATGCAAATGCCTCAAGATTAAAGACTTGTAATATACCTGCATCAACATTCAATGAACTTTATGCCTCCTATCTAGTAATGGCAAAAATCCTGGCCTGAGACTGTGGTTGGTTACTCCTTACCTTAGTTCTAGATACACTTGGACCTTCTAAGGCTGTTTACCCCTATTTCTGCCTCTCTATCCTGGTCCACTAGCTCTGCTATGTTGGACAGTCATCTCCGTCATTAGTCCTCCTCTGACTCTAGACTGTGCTCCTAAAGTTACTGGACAGTCTTTAATCTGATGATCTAAGGAGCCACAACGATATCAAGCTCCTGATACCTTCCAACATACTCCATCATTTTTCCACAATGTTCATAACTAGAAATCTGTTGTGTTTGTCTACCAAAAGTCTACCCTCCAGATGCCTAACCTCTACCACCACTATAATGAGCAGAACTGCCTCTAAGTGTAAACCTTGACTGTCTTAATCTAGACTATGATCATGACGGTCTATTATGGCATTTACTAAATATTTTGCTAGAGTAAGCTTGAAACTCACCATGCCTCTTAGACCTAAACTCTTATCTATACTCTCCTTGTTCTTCCTTCAGTAACTGCTCAATTCGAATCGAAGTTTCTCGTAGCTCGGTAAAACTATTTAGATTTTTAATAGCCAATCTTATCTTGATCTCCAAATTCAGACCATCCTCAAACTGCCTACGGTTATCTTCTTAAGTTGGGATCAGAGTAGTAGCATATCATGATAATTTATTGAATCGCTTCTTACTCAACTACTATAAGATTCCCCTATTTTAGATCAAGAAATTCCTTCATCTTCTTGTCCAAATAGATCTTTGGCATATAATTATCTTTAAATACTTGCAGGAAATACTCCCATGTTGGTCTATAAGGTCAGGTAAAACTATCTGGAACTATCTTTTACCACTGATAGGCTAAACCTTGAAGTAACGAAACTGCATAGTCGAACCTCTTATTAGGCTCATAGTCCATTTGATCAAACACTCTCTCTGTTCTTTCCAGCTACTCTCTACGTCGGTAAAATTTGTGCTTCCATAGAAGTCTATACCTCCCTGCTAAGTTTATTATGACTCCTTTCTCTCCTCTTAGATTGGGGTATAAGGGACTCGTTATTAGCCCCTAGTGACTCAAGATCAGTTGATTCTACTACACAGTCTCCTATAGCAGATGACCAATAACAAACAATAATAATGATCACTACATGGATCTCTTAATATATGCTATACTAAAATGCTCACATATGTGCTTAAGGATGCTAAACCTGTTGCTCTGATACTAAATTTGTAACGTACCACTCCAATAGAGCATATTCCTAAGCATACTAGAGGATATTAGAGAAAATACTCTATGAAAATGATACATTAGGGAAAAAAAACTTCCTCTTAGACATCGATCATATCAGAAGCATTCAAAACATTCATTTAATAGAGTTTATTCTAAAATTTCCATCTATGTTGACATTTCACTTGTGAAAAATATAGTTAAGGGAAAGCTCAGCTTTCCTTGTACAAATATTTTAACAAAGACATATACTGAAACTAATTAATGGTTCATACATCATTTCTTCTCATTTCTTTCATATGCATAAAAGGTCACATAGTTCATTATAATTCATAATCCAACATATAAATTACACATTAGTTTAGAGTTTAATCTTGGTAAAAAAATGTGCATCATGATATAGGATGCAAATGGAAAAGACTCTAACTAGACTTCGTAGATTCAACTAGTCGAACCTTTGAGCCATTTTTGTCCCCAAAATGTAAGTACCAAACTTGGTAGCTAGAACTCCTCTGAACCTAAAAAACAATATCCCAATTTTGATGAGTTTGTGAACTATGTGAGTGAACCATCATCGATGCACTCACATAAGTCATATCATAACGACAAGTTATATCACAATTTATTATGCTTCAATAAATATATCATATAAGCTAGTGTTGCATATGAAATCACATTGTCCATTGACTTTAGATATATTTAACTATTTCAAATCAATTCAATTAATCATTTTAATTCAATCTTATTATGTATGTAGGGATGTAAATGTGAATGCACATGTGTTTTCATTCTCATTTTGTTTTATTATGATAAAATACCTATCAACGTACTATACTGTCCTGTACCCCTTATGGGTACCAAGTCCATAGCTGGCTCGTATCCCTTGTGAGGTCTTCTACAAAGGATCAATAAGCTAGACCCATACTGCGAATTGTTTTATGCCATAAATTGACTTGAATACTTAGGAAATCCGTTGGATAGGAGGATTTGCACCTTTTATTCTATTAGCTAGTGATTGTATGGCTCTAATTCTTGACTGGAGGGGACACCAAAAGCCTCTGCCCTTCCATCCCATGGATCGATAGAGAGGGGGGCAGAACTTTTGGTTTTCTCATGTTGTCAAAGAGTTGAACAAGAAAATTAGAAGGGCAATACCTGATCGAATTAATCGGTTCATATAGAAACAAGATTCAAATCTATCGGTATGTTAGGATTCCTCAGCTACATGCATCACTGCACTTCCATTTGGCACCTATCGTAATGAAAAACGGATCATCTCACTGTAACCTTCTCTTGAATTCTCAAAACTTCTGTCACTCCATCCCCATAGGAAGAGAAAGTTTGAAACAATTGGGTTTTTTTTTTTCAAACTGGATGTAGTTACTAATTCTTGATCTGACATGTACAAAATGAAAACTTCATTGTCGATTCTACGAGAATTTTTATGAAAGCCTTTCATTTGCTTCTCTTCGATGGAAGTTTTAATTTCCCAGAATTTATCCTAATTTTTGGCCTAATTCTTCTTCTGATGATCGACTCAACCTCTGATCAAGAATATATGCCTTGGTTATATTTCATCTTTTCAATAGGTTTAGTAATGAGTATAACAACCTTATTGCTCTGATGGGGAGAAGAACCTATGATTAGCTTTTAGGGAAATTTCCAAACGAACAATTTCAACGAAATCTTTCAATTTCTTATTTTACTATGTTTAACTCTACGTATTCCTCCATCTGTAAAGTACATTGAATGTACAGAAACAACTATAACAGATTTTCCCTTATTCATTAACAGCTCCTCCTAGTTATTGGGCACTATACAAATTATTTGAAATACGGGAAAGAAATACCATTTAGGCAATGTTTCCGAAGGAGTTGCAAATAGATTTGCCATCATTGATGGTTTTAGAACCGCTAATCCTACATTACCTGCAATAGCACCAAGAATTACTATTGGAAAAATATATAAAAGATCATTGGGCCATGCAAGTTCTCTATAATAATTATGACCTATTCCTTTAGCCAATTTAGCTCTTAATACAGGATCATTCAAGTCAGATTTTTTTTCCACACCCTACACAGGATGTACAGCTTGGACTTTCCCGATGAGTCCATAAGGATCGGACACCCATATTCTTAGATCATACAATCTGGTTACATGAAAAGCGTCAAAATCAAAACAAGCCACCCCTAAGAGAAATAAATGAAATCCAAAGATCTAAGGTAAATCCAAAGAGGGTTTTCCTGTCCGTTCATCATAAAATATCATACCTCATTAGTATCAGATTCAAAGGATTTATGCACTGCTTAAGGCAACATAAGAACATTCTTTTGAAAAACAAAAAGAAGAGACTATTCGAGGGGGAAATGCAAGATATTTTGTTCCACCGCAGAGAGTTATTTGCTTCTTGCATTTCAAAAAATTTCTATGATACATCAAAACATGCATTTAGAGGATTGAATTATTCCTAAGAGTAGCTTTATCCCTTTTAACCATCGATGGTCCTGTGATTTTTTTACATTAATTTGTTTTGTTATTTGTTTATGAATTCCTAATCTTGGCAAGTAAAATGTCTTGGCAAGTAAAATGTATTATTAATCAGTCCAAATTTTGTTTTTTTTATTCTGTTAGGGATACAAAAAGATGGTATACTTCTTCATTTACAAAAGAGAAAACTTTATACCTAAACAAAAAACGAAAAAAATCCGATTGATTGTTTTCTAGATCTAATTAATGTGTACTTGACTTATATGTATCAAAATAGCATATAAATGTAAAACAATACATGCACCCATCTTTTTTTTCTATACTACATCAGAATGTTATGAGATATATGAAAAAAAGCGTATTTTTAAAATTTTTAATCGTGAATATATATTTATCCTTACCATACAAAAACGACTGGCATTATTGGTATCAAACTAATAGCGATTCATACAAGCTAGATCCTCTAGTGGATAGGTGGACTAAAGAATTTCCAATCCTAGTAGGAAAAGGAGGGAAATGGTTACTCAATTTAAAGTGAGTGAACAAAATTCTATACTCAATCTCATTGATACATATAGAATTTTGTGGAAAGCTGTATTCAATGTAAGTTGTATATATGGCTTGGAGGGACGTCTTTCATATCTTTCACGATCGACCTTACAATATTGGGTTAAAAAGCCAGAACAAATGATTTTATTAGCCCCTATAAAAGAAAAGTAAAAATGATTCTTGCTTCTTGTAACTGATCAAACAAATCATTTATCCTCGGTAAAGGATACTTATTCTTCACTTTCACCCGATTCAATTGTCTATAGTCAATACACAATCTCATAGTTCCATCTTTCTTCTTTACAAACAAAACTGAAGCTCCCCAAGGTGACACATTGGGCCTAATAAAACCCTTATCTAACAATTCCTATAACTATGTCTTAAGTTCCTTCAATTCTATAGGTGTCATTCTATATAGATGAATTCATATAGGAGCAGTACTTGGAACAAGGTCAATGGTAAACTTCACTTCCCTTTTTGGGGGTAAACTCGGTAATTCTGTAAGAAACACATGTAGAAAATCCTTAATACTAGGAATATCTTAAATGGGCTGTTCATTCAGGTATTAACTACGTGGGCCATATAAGCCTCACATCAACCTCAGATTAGTCTCAAAGCACTTATGAATGAAATTAATCAGGCTATCACTGCTTGACTATTAGCTTTAACAAATGAAATTTCCACTTTCATTTGATGATGAAATTCGTGGAGAATTGGGGAAAAATGGATCATGCATAATAGTGGCACTCATCCCATGATCGTGGCCAGTTGCACTAGCTTTTATCACAAGTGTGGGAAGGTCCATAATGATCATGGATAAGGCATTAAAGTGATAAATTTAGTTTTGTGTAATTGTTGAACCAACTAATGATAAGTTACTTTACTTTGATTTATTTAGACTTGTTTCAGACTCAAAATGAACCTAGTTTAGTGCTTGAATAATTAGTTAAAATGTATGATATGTTAAGTTGTTAATCGAGGTTATAACTTAAGAATGGATGGATGATATTAATGTAACTACATCTAAAAATTTATAAATGATTAAAGAATAAAAGTGTTTTTAGCAATTCTAATGTGATTCAAAGGAAATGAGTAAGGTGTATTAGCTATGAATGAATGAGAAATTGGATATTACGTGATTATAAAATGCTAGAAAATAGATTGGTAAATCAATGATTGATGAACTTAGAATAATAAAGTGCTCTTAAGTATAGCTTAAGTGGAAACTAGATATATACAAGTGACAGTGTTTGAATGATCATGACTCGTGCTTAAGGATATATACCGGGAATATTCAATTGTGCATGCATTGTACAAGACACATATATATGTGTATGATTGAAAATTATATGATTGAGTAACTTAGTAATGTGTTGGACCCAAAATTTTACCTCGAATCTTTTTCTATTATTTATACAAGATTATTAATTGAAATTGTGGCTGCATTTAAAATTTTTCGATGATTAATGATTGAGAATGTAATTATGGAGTCGAGGACATGTATAAAATGAGTTAAAATTAAAAAAAAGGACTAAATTGATAGGTAGAGAGTTGAATCAAATTAGTAGAGTCGTATAACAAGAGATCGAGCATAGATTCTCGATTGGTTAATAGACAAATTCAGAATTAATTTAGGTTCTGGGCCAATTACAGATTGAGAGATCGCAATTCCTTTAATTTGAATTAGGGTAAAGAATTATAACTCGAGAGAGAGTAATTCACCCTAGGATCGTCTAGGCTCATTAAATCGAAAATTGCATAATTGGTAGATTTTCTTTAGTTTCGAATTGAATCCCCCTTTCTCTCATTTGGTTATTCCTAGGTTGGGTTTCAGATTATTTATGTGGCTTGCTATTTTGTTCATTCTTATGGAACTTTAATTTCCCAAATTTGATTATTGATTGATTTATTTTCTACATTAGTTGTTTAATTAGGTTTATTGTGAGCCTAATGGCTTTTAGATTTTAGGACTAGTTCCCTTCATCATGAGAATGACACCTTAGGTATTACGCGAATGACCCGTGCACTTGTGGTAATTACAAAGGTTATAATTAGTAAAACTTAGCATGTGTAACCTTGAGCGAACAGTGCTGGCAGAGACTGCGACATTATTCTTAACATAAAGTGTGTCCTGATTTTAACGATTAAATTTTATTGATGTAGGCCGAATTAGATAACATTTCCTTTATAGAAGTTTTAGCTTATCCGCTTAGCTTTCCAATGGTATAAAGATTGAAATTTTTGGACATCAGAATTGAGAGATATGATTTTTACAGGGTTGCATGCCACCCCTTGTCAAGATCGTGCACTAACACAATCGTGATAGAACCCTTCACTCATTAGTGCACAATCGTGACAGAACCTTTCACTCATCAGGGGGCATAATTGCGCACTAGCATGATCGTGACAAAACTCTTCACTCATTACAGCTTGGAGCTTCCAGCCTTCTTCTCACTTGGTCTTTACCCAATCCCCACGCAATGTAGCCATGAAATAAGTACCGAGACCTGGGCATAACATAATGTGTATAAATTTATGTATTATATGATTATAAAAGTGCAAACCGAACACCAGCATCCAGACATTATCGATTCGTCTAGGCAATAGCTATCTGAAGCTTACTGTGAGTCAACCTAGATGTTACTCACTATGATTGATTTGTATTTGGTTAATTTTAGATATTGAACTGTTATTATTGTGAATGTGATAATTCTAAACATTAATAGTCCGAGAAGTTTGATAATTGAGATTGCATTGGAAGTGTTTATAATTGAATGTGAATCTAAAAGAAATATGTGTACTCAATGAAATGTTGAATGCTAGACTTAGAATCGTTGAATAGGTGAAAGTGAATGTGTATAATGGATGAAAGTGATTGATTTCATGTAATGTGAACTGATGCATCTAGTTACATTTAAATGCATGATCAGATAAAGGAGTTGTGACTAGAGTGACCAGTGAAAAAGCGCCTAAAGCTTATAAATGAACATAAAGATCCATAGGTTCAGTATATAAAATGAGCTCAGTATCCACAATAGATAAGGGATAATTATTAATGAGCCCAATATCTATAATGGATATAGGATAGTTAAAAAGGCGCTTGGTCACATCAAAGTAATAATGAAAGTGAGTCAAATGCGAATTTGCATTTGTACACATACATGTATTATGTGAAAGATTACATCAATTTACTGAATTGTGATGTTATGAATTACTGAGTGAATGATTGAATTATTATGAAATGAGTATATGAAACTTGTGATGCTCATTATGTGTATTTGAGATGAGATATATTGTGAAGTTGGTTTCAATATGTGATATATTTGTTTTGATATAAGTGAGCACATTCAGGATGGTTCACTCAATGAGTTCACAAAGCTTACCAAAATTGCATCGTTGATTTTCAGGTTTCAGGGGATATCCAGTAGGCCTAATTGGAGTATAACCACTACAATCGAACCTAAGCTAGTGGTCAGGATTAGATGTACCTGTACATGTCTTCAGTGATTTTGTATATTAATTATATTTCTCAATTGTTGTATAATGTATGTGAAAATTTTAAAATGAAATGACATTTATGACTGGACATGTTTATAAATAAAATGAGCCAGAGTGAACATTGGTTTGCTAAAAATGTGTTTGATGCTTGAAAATTTTGTAGTGAGTTGATTCATTGTCTTAATGTGCCATCCTCGTAGAGTTTGTTCTCAAATGTTGGTTAGTGCATTCAAGCATATGCTCTATGGGGTGGTGTGTTATGATTTTTGGTATCAGAGCCCAGGCTTAGTATCATACCTGGGCATTCTTCATAATATATGTTAAGATACATGTATTTAAACATGCCATAGCATACAGTGGCAACTGATCCCTAGTCTAAGTCCCATTTACATAAGTCACATGCGTGAACATTCTTTAAGAGTTTGAGCTGTTAGAAAGAACTAGAAGAATGATGATCTGTCATAATGTAACAAAATGAAAGTTTGTTGATATCTTGAAATGAAAGTTTGTTGATATCTTGAAATAAAAAATACTACGTGGTTCCATATGTTTGGCATAAATTCGATGCGTTTGTATTTGTGGTTATACCATTGCATTTGATATCAATATTGTGTTGAGGTTGTATTCCTTTGATTTGATATGGATGTGAAAACATTTTGGTAGATTGACTGAGAAAGAAATAAAGATATAGGTAGAAATGACAAGATTGAAAGTGTACAAGCAAAGTTGGAAGAAATCAAATTTTACTATAACCTTGAGAGATTGATTTTAGACGTGAAATGGTTGTATAATTATTGTGTTAAGAGTTCATGATTTAGTATAAGGTTATATCAGTGGATTTAAGATCAAAATTTCATGATGGTTACATATCTATATTTTTGAATTGATTGGGAACATACGTATGTGAGATGAAATAAATGATAACTGGAAGATGAAATAAATGATAGCGATATATGTAGAAGTCCTCGAGGTTAAGTTGATTAGTTATTGTAAGTGTATATCTGATAATGTTGTTGCCTTCACAAATAATGTTACTAAGCACATATTTATCATATGTTTGGATATGATATAGGGAGTGATCTATGACATATTGAATGCTCTTAAGTCTTAGTCCCCATAGTTAAAATTCTGAGATAACTCAAAGTAGTGCAATGGAATCATGGATTTACATGGAAATATTGAAATGGTAACTACTAAGGAGCAGTAACTTTTGTATAGTTATAGACTACTCAAATGTTATTTAGAATCAATTGAGAGTTAGGTACATCAGTTTAAGATATTAATTGGTGATCTTACAAAAATAAATCTTTGGATAAAAAGTGATGATCTTGATGGCACATACCTAAGTAAAAGAGTAAATGAACACTTCTATTGCTTTATTAAGTTTTAATATATAGAAAAATCTGATCATATGTGATATGATACTAATTGATCTTATTGAGGTGTTAAGAATGGCTGAAAAGCGATGATGAACATAGCTGACTGATAAGGATTACATAAACAATACAGATAATTGAGGAGATAAATTTTCTTTTAGTGAAGACTTTCACTGAATTGTATCAATTAGACTAAATGTTCCATTTCTAGGATGAATGAATATTGAATGAATCAGAAGTAAATATTAGAGTGGCATAAATATGAGACTCAAGCATAAGAAGCTGAACATACTATAGAGAGTGGATGTGTTTTGTTTGTTGTAAAGTATACAACTACGTTATTGAATTCTCAAATTTGAGATAACAATAATACTATTATGAGAAGAACTTAGATCCATACTATATTCTATACTAATATATTGAGGATGTACAAGTTAGATTTGATGCATGTGTTGCCAGTATAGGAAGTTAAGATCACAAATGGTTTGAAACGTGTGGAGAAACCAATAAAAATGGTTGGATATCAAGATAAGTCGATAAGAAAATTGAGGAAATCGAATGATTAAAGAAGATCATTCGAGAGAAGAAGGCAATAGGGAGAGTGAGAAAAATATGAGACAACATTACCTCTATCTATGGAATCAGTTAGCTAAGAATTTTGAGGACAAAATGTCTTAAAGAGGGGGAGAATTGTAGTTTCCTATCTCTCAAATTGTTGAGAGATTTGAAGTATTAGACAAATGAGTCAACATGTGTGGCATCATATAGGACAAAATTGGTACATCTACAATATGATTTCATAATTATGTTCAAATGCATAATATGAGCATATATACATTAATTGTGAAATAGACAAATTTCACTCAATTGACATATTTTGAGGTGTGAAATAAGGATGAATGTGATAGATGAGTGAGTATAATGAATGAGATATGAATGTGTATTTCCAATGCCTTTACTTTGGTTTACCAATGACAAGAATTTATGGATTATAATTAGTAAATTAGAATTAATTATTACGAGTGGGAGATTTATGAAATTATGTGTATTTTTGGACTAGAAAAATACTAAGTGGTAAGACAAATTAACGCATAATAGTAGAAATAAGTGATATGTAGCATTAGGATTAAGTGAAAAATGACCTAGAAAATTGAGTGACAAATAGCTTGGAGATTTAGAGAAAAATGGATTAGTTATTAAATAACATTAGGCGCCATAATTAGAAGATATAAGTATGAATCTCCAAGCTTTTAAACCCACAATATTTACATCTTTAAAAGACCATCTTCATTTGTCTTTCATTTTATTTCTACTTGCTCTCATCTTCTTCATTTTCTTTCTTCTCCATCTCACGATACCCTCTCCCAACCCCACTATCTTGAGTTTTTGCCACCATCTTTCACCTTATCACTACAACAACTAGTTTTTTTTTCACTTTGTTATTGAAAACCTAGCCTATTGTACCTGGAAAGGTGATGATCGTGTAAGCTTGGAAGCTAGGTTTCTTAGTGATTTGAAGAGCTTATGAGTTAAACAAGTAAGATCTTGTTCTTCATGGCTTAATTTAATGAAACATTTATGATGACATTTTAAAGATAGATTGAAGGTGTTAATGGTGTTTGATGTGTATTGAAAATTGATGAAAGTTAATGAAGAAATGGAATGGTTAATATTTTATTTTTGTATAAATGATAAATAATAGTTATAAGTTGTTAAATGGATGAAATAGATTGGGATTTAAAGTATAATGAAGTTGAAATTTATGCTTAAGAAAGTTGTTTGTGTAATGTTCTTGAAATAAGAAGAATTAGGATATCACCGAATTTCAAAGTTTAAGTTTTGATGGAGCCTTTGGTGGATTGAAGAATTATTATGCATGCTCACTTGCTT
>JANIIA010496316.1:0-14831 GCA_027478495.1 Erythroxylum alaternifolium | reverse complement strand
TATTTAAGCTTATGGAAGCTTTATTCGTGTATGATGATTAAATGAAAATATGTTTGTTCTTAGAGAACCAAGATTATCAAAGGCAAGAACAAGAGGAAAGACAAACTTGATTTTGGAAATATCAAGTAAATAGGTGGGTAATATGTTTATAGTTTTTGTGATGATGAGCTGAAATTATTTGTTTGTATGTATATTTAAATGCTTGCTTTTACTTATTGTGAATGTGGGAAAAATGTCTTATGAATTTGTTATATTGGTACAAAAACAGAAAAATTCAAGAAGCATGAAATATAGGAATATGTTATGAAATATGTATGCATCAGAAAATCTGCTTATATGGGTAAGAGAGATAACATTTTGTTCGTCACATGCATGTCGAAGGTGAGTTTAGAATATCCTCAACATTCTAGATCCTGTCATCAACTATTTATTCCAATACCATACAATAATAAAAATGAAATTAAATACTAAATATAATCCAAATGGATGATAAGAGGCAGCGATGTTGGGAAACTCCAAATCCGAGAAGTATGTTGAGTCAACTTCTCCTCCTCTTATCTCTTCCTTTTTCTTTTCCTCTATCTCTCGATGATTTCTGTTTAGGGTTTCTCAAGGTGGCTAATGCAAAAGCTTTTTCTTTATATTTTTCTTATTCTTTAAATATCCTTTGTGTTTTGAGAAGCCCTAGGATTTTTTTGAGGTCCAAAAGGTCCGAAAAATCTCTCAAAACTTGAAGTTTTTAATATCTGCGCGTCTACCTATTACAAGTCACAACTGTGGCCATATAGGCCATGATCATGGGCCACATTCGAGCCTTCTGTTATTATTGTGGCATGCAGGCCACAATCATGGGCCATTCCTTACGCTTATGTCATGATCATGGCATGCAGGCCATAATCATGGGCTAACTTTAGTGCTTCTGGCAAGATCGTGGTAACCCTAGAGAGAAATCTTTGCGAGATAAAAGAAGAGAAGAAGGAAGAGAAAAGAGAAGAAGAAGCTGAGTCGACACACTTCCCAGATTAGGAGTTTTTCCAACCTCACTGCCTCGACATACTTCCTGGATCATGATGTTTCCCGATGTTGCTGCCTCTCATCCTTCATTTAGATTGTATTTTCTATTATTTCATATTTATTATTGTATATAATTGGATTGAACAGTTGATGATAAGATCTAGAATGTTGAGGATGTTCTAAACTTACCTTCAGAATTTTGTTCTTGAATTCATGAAATTTGATTGTTTATATGTTTATTGGATTTGTTGTGATTTAATCATGTGAATACATAATTCGATAATAAACTAAGAGGGTGAAGTAAATGAAACATGATTAAATTGGGCTAGTGTGAGTTAGGAGATTTAATAGAAATTAGAATTAAATCAAATCGGTAAATTTTGCGAAGTGAGATCTTACATAGGTTTCTAATAGTTTATTAGAGAACTTCAGAACTAATTGAGGTTTTGGATAGGTTGTGAATTGAGAAATTGCATCTTCCATAATCTAATTAGGGTTTATGATTTAGGGTTAATGGTTATAACTCGAGAGAGAGTAAACAACCCTAGGATTGTCTAGAACCAACAATATGATAATTCATAATCAGTTAGGTTAGAATTAAGGATAGGTAAAATTCTCTTTCTCTCATGGTAATTTCTTTCGGTTGATTCTTGGGTGTGTTGCAATTGCTTAATAATTAGTATATTCGTCTTCGATTCTTAATTTGATTGATTGAATTAAATTCTCGTTTTTAGTTTCATTAAATCTTGGTTTTCTATTTTTGTTTTTGGTCTTAGATTTTAGAATTAAATTAACTCCCTCCTCGTGGGATCGACACCTTTGGTACTAAGCTAACGAACCGTGTGCTTGTGGATTATCAAAGGTTAATTTTAAAACTTACACACCACCCTTCGTAATGCAACTGACATATCCAAGTCACTTGCTACAGTTTCTTTAGGAGCTGGTTCCTAGTCCAATGATTAGCCTTATTGAGGAGCTTTAGGCGTTCGACAATACACCAAGATTGGCTGGTCGGGGGCTAGTTCACCCACTGAATTGGACTAGATAGTTTTAAGTTTAATGGTGGGTATTTGCGAGTTTTGTGGGAAGATTTGGACAAAATTTTGTGAGATAAGGAGTGATATGTTTGGGTCCCAATAAGTCTCTTCATAGAATGTCTCACTCTGAAGAGAGGTAATAGAGAAGAACGATTGACTTTTAAAAAAGGTGACATCATATAAAACAAATATTTTGTTCATAAAAGGTGAGAAACATTTATAACCTTTTTGAGTGGGAGAGTACCTAACAAACACACACTTAATAGCTCGTGGGTCAAGTTTGCTTCTATTGGGCTGATTGTTGTATACAAAAACAGTACACCCAAAGAATTTAGGAGGAAGAGAATTAAGAATCTTTATACGAGGAAATTGATCTAGAAGAACACTTAAAGGGGTTTGGAATTGAAGAGTTTTAGAAGGGAGACGATTTATCAAGTATGATGCAGTTAGAATAGCTTCTCTCCAATAGGAAATTGGAACAGAATTAGTAAACATGATAAATCAGGCCTACCTCTATTCAATTCAATCAATCAAATTAAATTAAGAATCAATCACAGAAATACTAATTACTAAGAAATTGCAACACACCCAAGAATCAACCTAAAGAAAATACCAATTAAGAGAAAAGGAATTTTACCTATCTTTAATGCTAACCTAACTGATTATGAATTACTGGATTGTTAGTTCTAGACGATCCTAGGGTTGATTACTTTCTCTCGAGTTATAACTATTAACCCTAATCAGATTATGGAGGTCACAATCTCTCAATTTACAACCTATCCAAAACCTTAGTTAGTTTTGAAGTTCTCTAATAAACTACCGGAAACCTATGTAAGATCTCTCTTTATACAATTTACTGATTTGATTTAATTCTAATTTCTATTAAATCACCAAACTCTCGTTAGCCCAATTTAATCATTTTTCAGTCGATTCACCCTCTCAATTTATTATTGAATTATGCAATCGTATAATTAAATCACAACAAATCCAATAAACACATAAATAATCAGATTTCATTAATTCAAGAGTAAAATTTCGAAGGTGAGTTTAGAACATTTTCAACGTTCTAGATCGTATCATCAATTATTTATTCCAACTCCATACAATAATAAAACTGAAATTACACAAGAAATACAATCTGAACAGATGATGGGAAGCACTGACGTCGGGAAACTCCTTATCTGGGAAGTACGTCGAGTCAGCTTATTCTCTTCTTCTCTCTTCCTTATTCTCTTCCTCTATTTCTCGATGATTTCTCTCTAAGGTTTCTTAAGGTAGCAGATGGAAAATTTATAAGCCCTCAAATATCGCAAGTGCACTGGTCGTGACTATAGTACAAGAGCTATCGATCCCACGAAGAGGGTACTAGCCTAATCCTAAGTCGTCTAAGGCTCAGAGAAAAGAATAAAAAGAAATAAAAACTACCCAAGTGAGCATAAAAAAGTAAATACGAGAAATTGATTCAAGAATTGTAAAGTGAAAATTTCAACAAACAGAATTAAAATGAGCAGTCACACAGGTCACAATGGAAATCCGTCAAGAGAGTTAATCAAGTTATGAGAGAGGGGTGAGAGGGGATTTTACCTGTCATTAATGCTAATCTAGTCATTTATGTGTTTATGGGGTGTCGGTTCTAGACAGTCATAGGGTTGATTATTCTCTCTCGAGTTATAACCATTAAACCCTAAATTGTAAACCCTAATCGAATTATGAAACTTGCAATCTCTCAATTCACAAATTACCCACAATGCTAATTAGTTCTAAAGCCTTTTAATAAACAATCGAGTCTCACATGAGATCTCTTTCCATGAAACTACCGACTAGATTAATTAAGTGGTCAATTAGATTGCCTAACTCTCATTAATCTAATTTAATCATTTTATTCGACTCACTATCTTAGTTTGTTACCGAAACATGCAATTACATTAATCAATCACAACACCCAAACCAATAAACACAAAAATAACTAAATCAACATTAACTCAAAGTAAAATCTCGAAGGAGAGTTCAGAACATTATCAACAACCTGAAATTCATTTCTATACAATCCATCTCAACTTTATAAATGGAAAAGGAAATGAAGAGAAGATGGAACTTAGGTTGGACTAATCGAGAAGGTAGCAGAGTCAGGATACCACCTAATTCGGGGAGCAGTAGTGTTGAGATCCATTTCTTCTTCCTCTTTTTCTTCTCTCCCTCTCTTCTTTTTCTCTCTCTTTAGGGTTTCTAAGAGTGGCCAAATGTAAAGCTCTTTTCTGTCTCCTTTTCTTGTTCTTTAAATATCCTTTCTGTTCTGATCAGCCCTAGGATTTTTTTGGGGTCCAAAAGGTCTAAAAATCCCTCAAACTTGACATTTTTGGGGCCTGAATGTTTCCCCATTACAAGCCATGATCGTGGCCACATCCGAGCCTTCTGTCATTCCTTGCGCTTCTGTCACGAACATGGCATGCAGGCCATGATCATGGGCTAACTTTGGTGCTTCTGTCACGATCATGGTCTGTTGTGCCATGATTATAGGTTGTTTTTCAGTCCGAATGTCTCTAAAACTTCTCCGTTCTTCGACGTTGACCCTGAAACACTAGCAAACACAGCAAGGTACCTCAAAAATATAATATTTAAGGTCAAAGACTTGACCTAACCCATAAAACATTTAAAGCACAAATAATTAACAAATTGACACAATTATAACCTAAACATATACTAAATGATTGAACTAATAGCTAAACACATATCAAACTAAGCCTTAAAATATGATGCAATTGACACTTATCAACATCCCAACACTTAAATGTTTAGTTATCTTTAAGAAAACAAAACACCAAACACAAAAAATCACACAGCACACAATGCAATAATGAGATAATAACTTCAACTTTATGAAATAAATTTATCTTTAAACTCAATCATTTAAGTTGTTCCAAATCATTAACATGCAAAATCCGCGTCTAGAAGCTCTGGACTAAACATATATATTAATCAAAACCCAAATATTAAGTTATTCACCCTTTTCAATTGTACACACACATTAATAATTCTTTGTTCATTCAAGCTCTGTAACTACTCCTAAATACATTTTCATAAAAGTCAAGCTATTTACAAGTTCGGTAGGTTTTTATTAAAAAACAATTTTTTTAATTATTTTTTTAACTTTTTGTCGACATGAACCTAGTCTTTTACATGAAGGCAAGCATTAGTAATGAATGTTGATCCAGTTACTTGACTAAGTCATGTTTTTATTAAGCTGCTTGGTTGGAACATCATTATAGCCTTTTGACGTAGAGGCACATATTTGTGACACATGTCGATTTGGTTACTCAGTTATATCATATTCTCAACTGGCTACTAGCTTTATTCATAACCCAAGGCTAGCGGAATAATTATTTATTTAAAATTAGAAAACGCACTTTTTTAATGCCTACCTTGTTGCTTTAGCTACTCGTTTTTATGAAAAACACTAGCAAAGCTACTTTAGTCGAAAGACCTAAAATTATGAATGAATGGGACAATTTAGAGGGTAACAAACTAACATTAAATCCTAATTAACATGCATATTGAGTCAAAGAACTCAATTCACTAATTTTGTGAGCTAATCACTCTTCACAACTTAATAGACTATGTTTAAAATTAAATCAATTTCAATTCATCTAGGTCATCGACACATTCACACAATTCACAATATGCAACCTAACAAATTATCATACAATATGCAAAATTCACACTCAAAATAAAACACAGAACCCTCCCCACACTTGAATAACACACTGTCCTCAATATGAGAATGAGGCAAACAAAACACTCATGGCAAGAAGAAACATAAATTAAAGTAAAACAAAAATAAAATAAAGACTAAATTTAAAAGAAAAGAGTTAGAAACAAAGCCTCACGGTGATGGAGGCAGGGATGGTGTCGGAGGTCGTAATTAGACTCCTTGAGCCTCAAAGTATCAATGAATACGACGTATATCCCAACTCTGACATTATTGTAAAGAGGCCATCTCTTTTATCCTTTTAGAGTTCTTCGTAAGTGTATCTGTAATTACCTTGGTGTTCGCAGAGATTGTATTGAGCACTTTCTTCCAGCCCAGTTCATTTTTTTCTTCTTCCTTTTTGGACTCCTCACTAGTCAAGTGCTCTTTTGCGTGCTGAGGTGACGTTGTGCTAAAACTTGCCTAACTAGCGTTGATCTTCACATAAGTCTTTTGGCTTATGGGACTTAAGGATTTCAGTATGCCACAAATAATGATGATTTAGAAAATTAGGAGGTGGACGGTTAAACCATTATAGTCCACGTTGTAATACTCAGCAATGGAGGAAACCAAGTACCCCATACCCAAATTGTTGTTCCACTTACGTAGAGTTGTAACAATAGCGTTTAACACATATGTAGAGGTGCACAATAGGATGCCATGATCTATACACCATAACAGGAAAATTTCCTTTGTTCAACACTTGTTGGTTTCTGATTTGTCAAAAACTATTTGACAAATGAATTTATACAATAACAAGTGCTTATAGGTTTATATGATGTTATTATGGCTTTTTTGCATCGAATCACTCTAACTTAATTAGTTCATTCCAATAGCGAGAAGCATGAAAATCATCGTACTGATCGATAATGGAAGACTCGGGGAACTCGCAAATATCGCACATGATTTCAATGCTCAACTCATAATTTCGTCCCTGCAATGTAAGCCACATTTCTTTAGGGTTACTAGGTTCGTAATAAAGGGAAGTGAAGAATTAAAGAGTGAGTTCCTAATAGACAGGATATTGAAAGTGTATGAACTTTGCCCACTGAATTCTTTCTGCTAAGTTCTCTACCCTATCTCATAGTTCTAGCCTATTAAGCATATCAATATCAAAATATTTTGGGACTACTATTTGTCTAATATTAAGGGATGGGAAACGAATACCTTCTTCTTCTGTGTAGATTGGGAAGGGTGCTCCAAAATTCACCGTTCTTTTCCTTTGCCCTCGTCCCTGAGACTTGATTTCATCCCGATAATTGATTGCTCTTTGTTGACTGCTTAATGCAAAACATACTGGCTTTCAAGTAGTTGAAAGTTGGAATAAAGTGGAAGTTTGGAATTTAGTTAGAGAGAAGTGAGAGCGTTTGGAGGTTCTAACTTAGATAGATAAAGTAAAAATGAAAGTGAGTGAAAAAATGAAGTAAGAAATAAATATATATAAGTGGATGAAGGGTAAAATGGTAAAAAGTTAAACTGAAATTCGTCTATACAGTTTTACCCTGCACCAGGCCACGATCGTGGCCTGCAATATTTTCACCAATTTCTGATTTTTTTCTTCTTTTGTCCTTCTACACTTTCCTGAGATCACTTCCTAACTCTTTCACCTCTCTTTTGCTTACTTCCTTGATCATCTAACTCATGTCGAAGTCCTATGCCTTCTCGGCCTTATTTGGAAACAAAACAAGCTAACTACGGAATTCAAACTATCTAAACGTCAAAGGAGATAACATGAAATTAACAATCCACAGGTTGCCTCCCATATAACGCTTCTTCTAATGTCGATAGCTCGACGCTCTATCCTTGAAAACTCAACCAAGATCAATTATGAGCGGCTTGCTTACACCTTTTTCATTCAACATCAGTTTTGTAGCCTGTCAGTAAGTTACAAATTGCAAAATAATCAAAAGGACAATATTGATAACATTATGAAAACCAATTAAGCTCAGTAATGTCCTTTTTTCAAGTGAACTTTTAACAAAACAAGGAATAACAAAACTCCCTGAATCTTACATGGAATCCAGCAGTTTGCTCGGTACGAGGGTGAGTTGTTCTCTTCTTGGTTCTTCCTCATTCGCCCTCATCTCCTCTTCTTCTTTAGTTTCTTGAACAAAGACTTCTATAACTTCTTTAAACTTGATGTCCATTTTTAACTATTCTTCGTCCTCTCATTCCTTAAAAGATTCAAACACATCATTTTTTCTGAACGCCCTCCTTCGAATTCTTTAATACATCATTCATGTTGAATTTCACTTGGTCATCACTAATCTGGACGACGCAGTTCTCTTTATGGACACCTATCGAAGTTTTTTTTATGTTCAAGCATAGTATACCAAGATCTAAGGAATAATAGGAAGAGTTTTCATTCTTTTCTTCATCCTCCTTCCTCGTCTTTTGGTCTTCTACAATGTAGGGTTCAACATGGTCTTCCACTAGTTCTTCTTGTTCTTCCTCATTTCTAAGTGTGATAGCCTCATATTGCTCTCGTTGATATAATTCCATGTTGCTCAGAGGGTCTTCCACACTTCTCTTACAAAATTCACGAGAAAACTATCTTACTTGAATCTCCAGGTTGTGAATAGAAGTGGCATGATTTTTTGTTACTTGATCAAATTGCTCTTCCAGTCTCTTCTGGTTCTCTTCCATGTCTGTTAGCTTATCTATGATTTTTTCTAATTTGGAATCTCATAAACTGGACTCATCCTACTGAAATTCAAATAGGTGTTGATATCCCATGTGAGTACTTGCATTATTGGACCAATAGAATATGGGTGGTTCTGCCATCCCGAAGTGTACGGGTTCATATAAGGATGATGATTTCTCCAACTAAATTGAGGCCCATTGAAATCTACAAGAGTCCTTTGTTTCCTATAATATACATCCTCCATGATTGTTCTTTTTATCTATTCTTAGCATTCAACTCTTTAGATTCCCCATTGTTGTTCAGTGATATCCAAGTTGATGTGCCATCTACTTTATGCCAATTTTTTTGATTTTACTAAAAAGAAGATGAAAAAGCCTTAAACTAAAGAACTAAAATAATCATCTCCCCGAAAATGGTGCCAAAAACTTGATCATGTTATTCGAGCTTTAAAATTTATAAGCCCTCAAATACCATAAGCACACAGATTACGACTGTAGTATAAGAGGTGTCGATCCTACAAGGAAGGTACTAGCCTAATCCGAAGTCGTCTAAGGATCAGAGAAAATAATAAAAAGAAATAAAAACTACACAAGTGAACGTATAAAGTAAATAAGAGAAGTTGATTCAAGAATTGTAAAGTGAAAATTTTAACGAACAGAATTAAACTGAGTAGTCACACAAGTCATAATGGAAATCCGTCAAGAGAGTTAATCAAGTTATGCGAGTTGAGATGTTACCTATCATTAATGCTAATCTAGCCATTTATGTGTTTACGAGGTGTCAGTTCTAGACGGTCGTAAGGTTGATTATTCTCTCTTAATTTATAACCATTAAACCCTAAATTGTAAACCCTAATCAAATTATGGAACTTACAATCTCTTAATTCACAAATTACCCACAATTTTAACTAGTTCTAAAGCTCTCTAATAAACAATCGGGTCTCGCAAGAGGTCTCTCTCTATGAAATTACCGACTAGATTGATTAAGTGGTCAATTAGATCACCTAACTCTCATTAATCCGATCTAATCATTTTTATTTGGCTCACCCTCTCGATTTGTTAACGAAATATGAAATTAAATTAATAAATCACAACACCCAAACTAATAAGCAAAAAAAAACTAAAGCATCATTAACTCAAAGCAAAATCTCGAAGGAAAGTTAAGAACATTATCAATATCCCGAAATCCATTTCCATACAATCCATCTCAACTTTATACATTTAAATGAAAAAGGAAATGAAGAGAAGATGGAACTTAAGTTGGAAAAATTGAGAAGACAGTGATGTCAAGATACCACCTAATTCGGGGAGCAGCGATGTCTGGATACACTTCTTCCTCCTTCCTCTTCTTCTCCTCTCCCTCTCTTCTTTTTCTCTCTCTTTAGTGTTTCCAATAGTGGCTGAATGTAAAGCTCTTTTCTGCCTCCTTTTCTTGTTTTTAAATATCCTTTATGTTCTAAGCAGTCCTAGGATTTTTTTGGGTTCCAAAAAGTCCAAAAAATTCCTCAAAACTTAATTTTTTGAGTGTCTGCATGTCTGCCCGACGCAGGCCATGATCATAGACCACATCCGAGCCTTCTGCTATGATAGTGGCATGTAGGCCATGATTGTGGGTTGTTTCTTATGCTTATGTCACGATCGTGGCACTGGTGCTTATGTCACGATTGTAGCGTGTTGTGTCATAATCATGGGATGTTGTTTTAGCCCAAATGTCTCTGAAACTTCTTCGTTCTTCGATGTTAACCCTGAAATACTAGCAAACACATCAAGGTAACTCAAAAGCGTAATATTTAAGCTCAAAGATTTGTACTAACCCATAAACACTTAGAACACAAATAATTAACAAATTAACACAATTATAACCTAAACACATACTAAATGATTAAATTAATAGTTAAATACAAATCAAATTAAGCCCTAAAATACGATTTAATTGACACCTATCAACATTGTTAGCATAGTACCTAAAGTGTCGGTCCTACGAGGAAGGATAATCTAATCCTAAAGTCTAAGGCCAGAAACAAATACAAAAATTCAAATTGCACGAAACAAAAAACGAGAAATTAATTCAATCAATCAAATTAAATTAAGAATCAATCAAGGAAACACTAATTACTAAGAATTACAACACACCCAAGAATCAACCTAAGGAAATTACCAATTGAGAGAAAGGGAATTTTACTTATCCTTAATGCTAACTTAACTGATTATGAATTACTAGATTGTTGGTTCTAGATGATCCTAAGATTGATTACTCTCTCTCGAGTTACAACCATTAACCCTAAATCATAAACCCTAATCAAATTATATAGGTCGCATTCTCTCAATTTACAACTTATTCAAAACCCTAATTAGTTCTGAAGTTCTCTAATAAACTCTCAAAAACTTATACAAGATCTCCCTTCGCACAATTTGACGATTTGATTTGATTCTAATTTCTATTAAATCACTTAACTTTCGTTAGCCCAATTTAATCGTTTTTCATTCGATTCACTCTCTCAGTTTATTATCGAATTATGCAATCGCAGAATTAAATACATCAAATCCAATAAACACGTAAACAATCAGATTTCATTAATTCAAGAATAAAACTCTAAATGTGAGTTTAAAACATCATTAACATTCTAGATCCTATCATCAACTATTTATTCCAATTCCATACAATAATAAAAATGAAATTAAATAAGAAATACAATCTGAACGATGATGTGAGGTAACAAGGTCAGGAAACTCTTGCTTCGGGAAGTACGTCGAGTACTGCGAGTCAGCTTCTTCTCCTTTTCTCTCTTCCTTCATCTCTTTCTCTATCTCTCAATGATTTGTCTCTAAGGTTTCTCAAGGTGGCTGATACAAAATTTATGTGTCCAAAAACTTGATCGGGTGTTTACTATATGTCATTTTTAATTAATAACCCTTGAGAATCCGCAAGTGCACTGTTCATTAGCATAGTAACTAAGGTGTTGATCCCACGAAGAGGGATAATCTAATCCTAAAATCTAAGCCTAAAAATAAATACAAAAAAATTTCAAGATGCAACTAACTAAAATGACAATTCAATTCAATCAATCAAATTAAATTAAAAATCAATCACGGAAATACTAATTACTAAGCAATTGCAACACACCCAAGAATCAATCTAAGGAAATTACCAATTGAGAGATAGGGAATTTTATCTATCCTTAATGCTAACCTAACTAATTATGAATTACTAGATTGTTGGTTCTAGACAATCCTATGGTTGATTACTCTCTCTTAAGTTATAACCATTAACCCTAAATCATAAACCCTAGTCAGATTATGAAGGTTGCAATATCTCAATTTATAACCTATCGAAAACCCTAATTAGTTTTGAAGTTCTCTAACAAACTACCGAAAACTTATGTAAGATCTCTCGTTACACAATTTACCGATTTGATTTAATTCTAATATCTATTAAATCACCTAACTCTCGTTAACCCAATTTAATCGTTTTTCATTTGATTCACCATCTCAGTGTATTATCGAATTATGCAATCACAGAATTAAACCACAACAAATTCAATAAACATATAAACAATCAAATTTCATTAATTCAAGAGTAAAATTTCGAAGGTGAGTTTAGAACATCATCAACATTCTAGATCTTATCATCAACTATTTATTCCAATTCCATACAATAATAAAACTGAAATTAAATAAGAAATAAAACTTGAACAGAAGATAGGCGGCAGCCACGTTAGGAGACTCTTGATCTAGGAAGTAAGTTGAATATTTCAAGTCATCTTCTTCTCCTTTTCTCTCTTTCTTCTTCTCTTCCTCTATCTCGCGATGATTTCTCTCTAGGGTTTCTCAAGGTGGCTGATGCAAAAGCTTTATTTGTCTCTTTTTCTTTTTCTTTAAATATCCTTTGTGTTCTGAGCAACCCTAAAATTTTCAGGGTCCGAAAGGTCCTAACAAAACCCTCAAAACTTGACGTTTTTAAGTGTCTACACGTTTGTTCGATGCAGGCCACAATTGTGGGCCACATCTGAGCCTTCTGTCAAGATCATGGCATACAGGCCTCGATTATGGGTCGTTCCTAGTGCTTCTGTCACAATCATGGCATGCGGCCATGATCATGGGCTAACTCTAGTGTTTCTGTCAAGATCGTTGGCCGTTGTTTCAGTCCGTGTGTCTCTGAAACTCTCCGTTATTTGATGTTTGCCCTGAAACACTAGCAAACACATCAAGATACCTCAAAAACATGATATTTAAGCTCAAAGATTTGTACTAACCCATAAAATACTTAAAACACAAATAATTAACAATTTAACATAATTCTAGCCTAAACATATACTAAATGATTGAATTAATAACTAAACACATATCAAACTAAGCCCTAAAACACGATGCAATTCACACTTATCAACATCCCCACACTTAAACGTTTGCTTGTCCTCAAGCAAATTGTAAATCCCCACTCCCATCTAACACATGCACGTGCACCCTTCAGACACATGTGCACATGCCCGATAGAAATGGTGTGTTAACCATTTCACCTTCACTATATCACATGGCATCGTAAGTAAAACCATAAATAACACATTATCTGAAAACCAAAATTTTCCTCATTTAATTTCTCAAACTACAATGTACACTGTAGCATTAACCATCATCCATATTTTACAATGTCAACCTAGAGTGTTTACAACTCAGTCTACATACTCTGCTACATATATGAGGAAACTAAACAAAAATTTAAAACAAACTATTCCTTCAGTCCTAGCTGACTGACTTTTGAGCCATGTTTTTTTTATCCAAAAGTTATACCAAAAATCCTTCTACGCAGTCTTAGGAGTTAAGTCGTCATTCTCTCGAACCTAAAAATATCAACGTTACAATTTGGTTGAGTTTTGTGAACTCAGTCGAGTAACCATTCTCGATGGTTCACTCTTATCATGCAACACATAATTTAAGTCATCATAATTTACATCATCTTAATTTTCATCATATAATAACACAAAACACTTTGTACACAATTGTCCCATTTCAAAAATCCACACATATCTTCATTTCATTAAAATCATGCAAGTCATATTCATCACACATTTCATACAATACAAGTTCTCAAAACATTGCAATTGCTCACTTTAGTCATATCATATGTGTATGCAATGTTTATGAGACTCAAATTTATTTATTACATTATTGTAACTGTTTGCTTTTTTCACTGTTTCATATCTGTTGTAGATACCGGGCTCTATCATACTGTCTTGTATCCATTGTGGATACCGGACTCTATCATACAAATTGAGCCTTAGGCTCTTAGCACAGATGTCTGAGTTTTAAGCTCTTTTTCATTAGCGACTCTGGTCACAACTGCTTTTTTATTTCATGCACTCATGGAATAAATGCATTTCACATTTTTCAATCATCATATTCAGTACACTACATTCACATTCATAATTCTCATTCACAAGGATCTTTGGACTTGGTCCGACATTCAACATATAAGTTGAAAACACATTTATTCAATCACATTCACATTCAAGGAACACTTCTAATGTGTTATTCATACATCACACGCCTCGAACATTTTATGTCCGAAACTCAGTACACAACATCACATATCAATTCACATTCACATTCAAGAAATACTTCCAATGTGTTATTCATGCATCTAACATCTCAGACATTTTATGTCCAGAATTCAGTACACAACATCATATATATCAACTCAATTAAAAAATAAACAAACAATCAAGGTGAGACCATCTTAGGTTACTCACAATTGCTCCCTCTAGCTTATTGCCTTGAAGTCCCAGCAATGTCTGGAAGCGGTCGCTCAACGTGCTCTTCTATATGCAATCACATACATTTTCATATTACTACATTGTACATTTAGACGAATAAGCACATTTATATATGTATCATGTATTATTCGTGTTCAATGACAAATTCTCGGGTATGTTTCTTTGCTACACTTTAGAAACATTTTTCAACTCCTTCCAAGCATTCTTTCCTCCAAAATACACTTTACTCACCGTAACCCTTTGAAATTCAACAACCAAATTGATTACATTAAACTCTCAAACCTCTACTCATTTAATTCAATAGTGCCTATCTCATTCATAAAGCATCAACCACTCTTATCATACATTTGACCAACTTTTCTCAAATTTTCTCAGGCAATTTTTGGGTCAGGTTTGTATGGCCATTTTTACCTCGAAAAAGATGTTTTGAGATAATAATTTTTTTCTAATAAAATGTTCCTATGTGTCTTAAGTTTCAAACGAAACAAAAATCAGTCAATTTGGTTCATGATTCCATGAGTTATTCTTAAAATACCATAGACTATGCACGTTCAAAATTTTGGCTAGTGCATGATTGAAGAATTAGTGCACTCCAACTTGTAAAACTCATATCTCTCAATT
>JANIIA010496307.1:0-14831 GCA_027478495.1 Erythroxylum alaternifolium | reverse complement strand
GTCTATCAAGATATTAGATTGGAGTTCAATAACGAAGGCATTCTAGTAGAAGATGCAGATATATCATCATTTCATGGGAGAGATGTCGAGCCCAACATAATTCAACTAGATGAAGTTCAAGCCCATCTTATCTTACAAACAAAAGAAGACTATACTCATGATGACTTAAATGACAATGATGATACTTTGCTCAAATATATTAGTGATGAAGAATCTAACGATAATGTACTTAATGATGATGATTTTCAAAATCTTAATCATGATGATTGAATGTAAATAAATTGTTTGTACTATTTGAAATGTTATATTCATAATTGCCTTATGTTGTTGATGTTTTACTTATGTTAATTTACGATGACTAGATGCATATTTTTAATGTTTCACTTATGTTTTTACGGAATGTTATGCTGAATGTTTAGTATTTGACTACTGATTTCCTTATATTCATGTGGAAAATTGATGTTTGAGTTAAGATTATACGTTATGTTCATATTTTATTTTACACAGGTTCAATATAATGGCACCTGGTAGAAACAAGGGAAAGAGGGTGGTAACGACCGAAGAAGTTCCTCCCACACAATAACTAACTTAGTCTAACCCCATCATTCAACAACCAATAATTGCATCCTCAAATAAAGACAGCCAGCAACAACCTTTACCAACATTGCCTATTAGTCATGAGGGATCTTCAGGTCTGTTATTGTTAACCAAACATATTTAGATTAATACTGAAATTACTTATTACATGTTTAGTGTGTTTTCTTATTATGATTTCTTTTGTTTTCAGGTTACTGGCATTAAAAAATGAGTTAGAGGTATCACAAAAAGAGTTGAGTTCCAATGAACAACAAGTTTTATGTGACCATTGACCCCACGCAATGTCACCCTCTCGATAAGATCCAATCTAAAAAATTGTCCAGTGAGTTAGGCATTCTGATGCCAGTTAGGAGGCGACATCGATGCCGATGACCTGATTAAGTGCTTTTCTTCTTTGTATTTATTGTTTCTTTCTCTCTTATGAATTGATTGTGTTATCCTATGTTTAATAACTGGGTCTTGTTTAAGAATGATTGAATGCTCTATTTGATTATTTTTATGTAAGAACCCATTGTTAGAATTGAATACAAAACATAATCATTGTTTTCTAATTCATTTGTAGTGACTAATGGTTTGTAATCATCAAGGATAACATAACCTAGGTTAAATAATCTGAGCCTGTGTGATTGTTTCTTAGATTGGCATGTTTTTCTCATTAGTAAAGTGGCTGTTTGATTAAATCTAGAGAGCATCTCCTAGGTTATTTGATAGCCAGGGTCAATTAACAAGCTCTTCTTAATTAATTATAAACTAAGGTAAAACAAGGATTATCAGAGCTTGTTGTTAATCTATGACCAGTAGTTTAAGGAGAGGTAAAAGAATAAGAAACTAATGAAATATGTTTAATTGCGTTTAAGTCGAGATTAAACCAAAGAACCGAGTCCTTCACAAATTCACCACTTTCATCACTTTGCATGTTTTCTTTAATTTGTTTTTCTTAATTTAGTTTTATTTTATGTTCTTATTTCTAAAACCAAATCCCCCTAAAGCTAAACACTGATTAATTTCATTTCACTAACTTTACACACACTCTCTGTGGGATCGACCTAGAATTACCACTGCTACAGTAGTAGGTCTAATTATTATTTTGACTAACATTACGAAGCGCTGTCAATTTTGATGTTATTACTGGGGAGTTTGATATTTTATCTCTTGTTTTTTATTTTAATTAGTATTTTGTAAATATTTATTGATAATTAATTTCTTTGCATTTATTTCATGATCGATTCACTTTTGGTTTCATGTTTACTAAATAAAAACATGGATGAAAGTAATTTTTTGCTTTAGTTAATTTTTGTGTTGCTAATACTTTGTGTTACAATAGGAAGAGATGCAATTCTATTAATAAACAAGTTTTAGGATCCATAACTTGCAAGCTAGATGCATCAGTTAATGGAAGCTCTTGACTGTCTAGTATTATAAGGCGAAGAAACACAACTATCTCAACTTGAGGTATACCTAAGGGACTAGCGTAGAGGCCTTATGGAGTAAAGAGGAGCTTGAGAATCTTGAGTGTAACACTCAAGGAATTGCTTGTGACAAAGAAGAAGTGGAGAAGGAGCACGGAGCAGAAAAGAATATATCTTTTAGCTTAGAGGTAAATACTGAGTTTTATTGTTGAGAATGAATCTTTACTTTTACCTAGCAGGTTAAAGGAACTAAACGAGGAAGAAAAACGTGAAGAGACATTCAAGATCTTTCCAAAGTGCATTGACTCAATAGAATTTAAGAATTGGAAGATAGGGAAGACGCTACAGGTAAATGATCATCAACTTAGATTCTATCCTAAACAACTTCATGTGGAGAAAGCGCAAATAGTAATGCCTCATGACCATCATTTTGTCACGTGAGGAGAAGAAGGAGTCGAGCTAATGACCTTAAATAAAGACGATTTTTGGGAGGCAACTTAAGGGACTTTTCCTTAAATTTTTGAATTTCTTTTTTTTATACATGTTTGTTTTTGAATTTGTTTATTTTTACTTGTTTTAAGTTTTCAATTACAATGAGAGAAAGAATAAAACAACAAAATAAAAACTCTCTTTTTCGTTACTTCTAGGATTATATAGTCATGATCAAAGTGTGGACTAAAGAATTTTATAGCAACTTTAGCATGTACTTTTACTGTTATGATTTGTCAATACATACTATCTTTAAAAGGGTAGTGATTATTGGTAGACAAAGCTAGTAAAATTTTGAGCCTTAATAGACTGACACATCCATATCAGTCTCATTGTCTTTTGATAATGTGTTACCTTCATGACATGTACATCTTTATTTTGTTTTGATTTTCTATTCGAGACCACATTTTTACTACTTGCATTAATACGGATATATATGATTACGCATTCTTTGCTTTTCCAAACTATATTAGCGAAATAGCCTACCCATTGCTTGATTTTTCTATTGATAAACCCCTTTGAGCTTTATACCTTCCTTTTTGTATAAACCACATTGTACACTTTTAAACTTAACCAAATATCTTACCTAATCTGTAAAGCTAGTGGAACATTTGGTGTTTGTTGAGTTTGTGGATGTATAAAATTCTAAGTGTGGGGGTGTACATATTTGTGGGTCAATTATAATGTTAGAATATTATTTTAGGTGATATCATTGAAATTCCTATGTTGATGTAGTTTCTTTTAATTTTTATAAGAGAAAAGAAAAGAAAGAAAGAAAAGGGAAAAGCAAAAGAAAAAAAGAAAAAGTTTAAATAGATTGTTCAGTTTTTGAAGATGATGAAAGTTGATTGATCATGAGTAAAATATGATCTTTGCTTATAATTATGTTTTCTTGGAAAATATAGGAATTGAGTAAATGTTTTTGGTCTATGAGGACGACCAAAAGCTAAGTGTGGGAGAAATGGATACATGCTTAATTGAATGTATAATAATTCGATAACATTGAGTGATTAATGACATGAAATTGCTTACGATACTTACTTTGACTCATATGTGGTTTTAGGTATAATTCAAAAGAAAAGGAGATAAAGTGAGTCAGAAGCGTTATAATTGGGCCGTTTTCTAAAGGCTCACACTCACTTCTCTTCATGGAGTAAGAAGAAGATTAGAGCAAAAATAATACAAGAAGAAAATAAGAAAATGAAGAAAATGGTGGAAGAAGCTTGTGACACCTATGTCATGCCCATGCAGGTGCTCACGCCTGTGAGTGGTAACTTATAGTTATGAGGTTCTCTCATGCCCGTTAGGAGATAACTTGCAGGCATGAAAGGGACACGTCACTACTTTAACCCTAGGTTTTTAATAAAAACAAAGAGTGACGGTACAAGGGAGTGTTTATGAAAGAATATAGGGTGTTTGACTGAAAGGAGAGAAAGCTTAGGGAGCCTTTAGGATAGAAGAGAGTGTGATGAAGCTCTCATATATAGAGAGACCCATAGAAGGGTAGCATCCTGACGTTAGTTCGAAGGTGACATCGATGCTGACGACCCAATTAAGTGCATCTCTTCTTTGAATTTATTTTTTCTTTCTCTCTTATGTATTGATTGTGTTATCATATGTTTAATACTTGGGTCTTGTTTAAGAATGATTGAATGCTCTATTTGATTATTTTTATGTAAGAACCCATTGCTATAATCAAATACAATACATAATCATTATTTTTTGATTCATTTGTAGCAGTTAATGGTTCGTAATCATTAGGGATAACATAACCTAGGTTAAATAATCCGAGCTTGTGTGATTATTGGTTAGATTGATTTGTTTACTCATTAGTAAGGTAGTTGTCCGACTAAATCTAGAGATTGTCTCCTAGGTTATCAGATAGCTAGGGTTAATTAACGAGCTCTTCTTAATTAACTATGAACTAAGTAAAAATTGGGATTAATAGAACTTTTTGTTAATCTATGACCAATAGTTCAAAGAGAGGTAAAAGAACAACAATTCAATGAAATATTCTTAAATAGGGTTTAGGCCGAGATTAAACAAAAGAATTGGTTCCTACACGAATTCACCACTTTCATCACCTTGCATGTTTTCTTTAATTTGTTTTTCTTATTTTGTTTCTATTTTATTTTAGTATTTCTAAAACCAAAACCCCTTAAACCTAAACACCAATTAATTTCATTTCAATAACTTTACACACTCTCTCTGTAGAATCAACCTAAACTCGCCACTGTTATAGTAGTAGGTCTAGTTATTATCTTGACTAGCGTTGCGACGCGCTGTCAACCATTATATCTCTTACTATACTTAGATGCACTTAATTCATTATGTTCACTTCTTTTTTTTTTTAGAATTTAAAAATTCATTAAGGAAAATAAATAGTGTACATATTTGGGAGGGTCTCTCCCACGTGAGATAAAACAACTATGTACACTAAGCACACAGTTGAAACAAATTGGCGACATTATGCTCACTTCTTAATACACCTTAAATTTGGTATAATACTTTTAGGGTATATGTTGGGGCCTTACATTCTTACTCTCTTCAACCTCCTTATAAAGAACAAACCATTTTGTGAGGTTTAGAAACTTTGGTAGTTTGTCCACAATTGGTAGCTTATTATTCATTGCTAGCCATAGTGTGGTGGAAGCATGAGGTTATTGATGACTAAGCCATGCAATTCTGGTCCAAGGAAAGGTTTCCAAATTGTCAAGAAGAACCTTTCTACATGATTGATTGGTGAAGATACCATTATAAGTAATTCATTTCTTATTTTTTTACTCACCTTTTAGTGTCTTTAGATAATTCATTTCAATTTTTAAATATTATTATATAATAAATAAAATTTTAATTATTGTCATATTAACCTAATAAGCTTATTATTAACAATTAATAAATATCATTAATTTTTAAATAAAATAAATTAGTAATTTAGATATAAGTAATGACGTGTAAATGTACCTAATACATTAATAAATCAATTTCTTTAACTACAAATATGGGTTACTAATTTTCATTCAGCTTCTTGTGATATGATTATCCACGTAAAGTTTGGATGTGATGTTTGTATTTGATTAAAACTATACTAAACATCACTAGGCAAGTACATATAGTATTGATTCCAAAAGAATTACTAGTACTAACCATCATTTTACTATCTAATGTACTAAAATGAATGATTGAATTAAAATAAAAGAGCAATGAAACTAAATTTACTAATATAAGATAATAAACCAAAACAGTGAACAAGTATGGAACATCTGTAAGATAATTGAGATATATTTGTAGAATTACCTATAAACTTTTTGTGCCTAATTTTGATTCAATGATTTATCCTAGTTTTTTGGATCAGTAGAAATTTCAAAGTTACAACTTTTTTCTGAGGACATAAACCCCTATCTCCAAATTGATTTATTGAAATTTCTTTTTAATTAAAACCCTAAAAATTACATTAATTTTCGATGAATTCCCATGATGGATTTGACTTTTATTAGAAGATTTATATGATCTTATTTTTAGGATTCTATGAAATTTTTATTATTCATGTCATGATTTATTTATACATATGATTTCTTAATCCCTATATATGAAAGCTAAAATCGGATCAAAGCATCAGTATATTTCAATTTCAACATAAGATATAATCTTGAATGATTCATAATAAAACTTAGATATAACATTAAGTCAAAGAATTAACCCAAAATAATAGTTATAGGTTTCTTCCCATATTTGTCTATTATAATTTAGTTCATACTAGGAATAAAGAATCAACAAAAATCAAGAAAGAACACAACACAAAGGAGCCTATTTTGATAGATTCTTGAAATTTTGATGTTCGTTGGTTGAATCTTGAAAATTTTTCTTCTTTCCTCTTAAGTTACCCCTTTCTTATCCCAATACCCTCTATTTGGCTCCTTATAAGTACTATCTATAATCCCTCAACTTAATTCCCAAAAGATGCCTTTTATTCTCACAAAATCTTAAACATTTTAAAGTATTTTCCCTAATATAGACTTGTATTGAGTATACGTTCTTCACAGTTGCAACAAGCCTTGATTTATTAAAAATAACTACCATTATAAGTTCCTACCATAAGCCTATGTTGACCTTATGTTGGCTTATTAACTCTTAAGTTGAGTAATAAAGGGATATAGGTATGAAGGCCGTGAACATAAATTCTTCATATTATGTTATTTATATGACTTTTAGAAGAAACATAATGGACCAAAGACAAACATGAGTTAAACATATGTCCTTATTTTTTATGTGTCCTAAGAGCATAGGTCCATGTTTGACCCACATTCCTCCAAATCATGCTATAACTTATCCAACTTATCTTTAACTTGTCTTAATTTGTTCCTTCTTTATTAGAGAGTTAAAAAAATGAAAACAAATAAATTATATAAAGTATAAAACCAAACAAAAATTTTCTACAAACAAGAAAAATGATCTAAAAATTATGCTAAAAATATAGTTTAATTAGCAATTATTATATTCCCTAACACTTAAGAATTTGTTTTCCCTCAATCAAAACAATTTCATTACTTTTAATTTAAAAAGGCAACAACTTTAGGAATAAATCTAACAAATCAATTGGATCCATTAAAATCTTCGCTATTCATTCAATTGTACAGTATATCAATTTTCTACGTGTTTAACTACTTTCATCATTATAGGAAGAGATTTTGACATGAGTCTAGTTGAAGGGAAACCTAGCCCATCATATTACTTAGATAAGCAAACCTTAGACCATTTCACCTTGGAAATTTTCAATTTATCCTCATTTCTACTTTAACGAAAGTTCTTTAGCAATACGTCAATAGTCATTACAGTTTGTTTTGGGAGATCAAGATGAGATATCCAATATGTATGCAAGCTATATAAGACAAAAATGACAAGCTAAAAAAGCTTTGCTGCACCAGTCGTTTAATCTCTTATAAATATTATTTATGAGGGGATAGCAATTCGAGTATGTTAGCTTTTTCGTAGAAATAGCAACTCGCAAGTATTTCAAGTAAAGTTACTTGACCTTAATGCCTTTGTAAGAGGCTAAGAGTTCTACATTGTTGATAGAACTAGTATAAAAGAATAACAAGCTTTTCCTTGGATTGAAAGAAAAACCAAAAAGGGGCATAAATTACTCCAATTACTTGAACAAGGGATTAATAGAAACATTATTAGAGCTATAAAATAGCAATAAATCATCAATGAATGATAACTATAATATGCTAATTAACTCATTTTAAGTTTTTCAATATTGAAGTAACTCTAAATGCACAACAAAACTGTAGCTAACACATATAAGTACGGGTTAAATCCCATAAAGACAATGATTACTAGTAATTAATGTTATCCTAATATCTATTCTATAAATTGAGTGTTGTTTTTTAATTAAAAATAATAATTAAATAGATAAAATAAAGTAGGAAACAATAATGAGCAAAGAATAAAGGAAATTACTTAGAAAACAACCAATATCAAGAATTAATGTTTAGGTTATGAATCCCCCAAAAGCCTTTAAATAATTAACCTTTTTTATGCACTTGTTTTTTTGACTATTAGATTGTGAAAATTCCTGTCTTATATTAATAGCTCTCTCAAAACTACTAATAACTAATCATAGGTTTATTAAAAATTGTTTAGGTTAAAGTTTCTAAGAATGTTTTACCAGTTTGTGGATTCCACTATTAGGTTTGACCCAAATCCAGAGGATTTATGTCAACCCATCTCTAAGTTTGCAATAAACTCCTTTCAATTATGGTAGATTTATTCATACACAAGATTTCTCAATATATATATTATGAAATCATATTATGTACTGATATTTTGGATTTATTAGAACATATATAAAACAATTATTTAAATCACAATAGATCATTCAAAATAATTGCATTAAATAAAAGAATAAAAGAATATTGTAGCATCAACTATGGTTCACCACACCTAGACACTAAAAAGCATTTGGTTACATATGATAGAAAACAAAGTCAAAGATCTCCGTTTTCTCTTCTATCGAATGTTCTTGCAAGTTTCAGGTTTGATGTTGTAACCTATTAGATCTTTTGATGATTTATTTACGTTCTCCAGCTTTCTGGATCAATATCGTCCTTTCTGAACATTGTCCACATTTGGAATCACCTTAGAATATTTGTTCCTCTCCTTAATTGGCCTCCATTTATGTCTTTTTAAGGTAAATTTTAGGATTCTAGGACATACACAGTTTGATACACTAGGTGTGTACTAGACAATTTATATTCTGAAATCTCCAAAATTAAATAGTTTGTATCAGTTGTGAAATGTACACAGGCATAGACATGCTCGTGTATCTCTACTTTGCTTCAAAACTTTGTTTTATGCCGCATTTTCATCCGAATTATTTTACTTTTGGTTCCTGAAGGAAATTATTACTTATAAATGTACTTAGAGTAAAATAAGTACCAAATATACAATAAAATTAGAAAATATCAAGAAAAATACATCAAATATAGGTGTATACACCAAATTTTTGTCAAGTTATCGAAGCTCCCAAAATAATTCTGATTCTCTAAATTTCTTATAATAGTCGTGGAATTAGGTCGAATCCCTAGAGAGCGAAACACTAGTTTTTTAATTTCAAGTAATAAAACAAAATAGGGGTTTTGGATTAATTAAAATTAATAAGAAATCAAATAAAATGAACTGAATATAAAAGTGAGAAATTCAAGATTACCAAACTCTGATTGAAGGGAAAGATCTCATCTAATTGTAACATTGATCATTAGTTTAAAAAGAATATTTTTACAATTTAAGCAATTAGTCTGAAACATATTATGATAGTTGTAATAAATCTCAAAATTTTCTAAATTAATTGGTTCGAACTCAACATCCAAACCAAAACTTATCATCCATTGACTGGGTGTGATAGCATTCCATATCAAATAAATAACAACAATAAGCTTAGTGAAAAAGACTAACCCTAAATTAAATAATCAAAATAGCATCAACTATTCAACTTAGTTTTCTTGTTTATCATAACTTAAATTTAGAAATTAATAAATAACCTATTTCCTAATTGTACCAATATTTCATGACAATTACGGATCACTGATCTTGTAGATAATGATAGAATAATCAATATTAATCATTTATGAAATAAGAGAACTCCAAAATAAGAAATGTTTGAATTAAAACATGAATAAAAGTAAAGAACACAAAACCTTATAAAGTTACAACTATAATATGAATCCCCTTAAAATAGAATGATTTAGTTTAGCCATATATGGCTTTTGCTCCTATAACAAAAATAAAATAAAAATAAAAATTGCAAACAACATGAAAAAGAGAGATCCTCTTTCTACTATGAGAAATGTCCCTTTTATAGGATTTTCTGATCTAATCATAATCTAATTTTAACTTGTAAAGATGTCTATCTAAAACAAATTCAAATTCAAATTCCTACATGATAGGGATAGAAAGAAGTTTAGTAGTTAAACTCTAACTCTTCAAGTGATCAACCTTAACCATTGCAGCAATCTCTTCACTTCATCCAAAATTTGTGATTATCATCAATAAAGTGTCAATTTGATGCAATCTCTACTTTTCATCTCCTAAAATAAAATAAAAATTAATTTTAATATTTAAAAACCAAACTAAATCCAAAACAAAGGAGAATATATCAATATAAGATCTTATCAGATTCCCCTACATTGGACTCACGTTTGTCCTTAAGCATACATCAATTTAATGCATTAATCATCTTCACAAAAAACCTCTCATCTCCTTTCACGTTATCCAGAATATCCAAAAGCTAATTCATATTGAAGAGTTAGGATAAAATAACAATTGAGAGAATAAGCACTCATAAGACACATTATTAAAATATAACATCTCATCAATTCCATCAAAATTAAATGAATAAGACATGACACCCTAACAAGGATTTCACTTTATACGCTCAAAGTGTTTAGGGTTCATTAGGCTCTCAAATCAAAACATAGTAAGTTATTTCCATAAGCTTGCTCAAGAATCATATCTCCACCACTAAACAAAATGAAATTAATGCATAAATCAAAGGGACTTTATAAGAGTTGTTATGTGGCTAAGGTAAGGTATGACAAGAAGAAGCTTTTTAGTTAAATAAATTGAAGGAAATCATAAAAACTTATCCACACAAGTTTCAACTTAAATCATTTCAAAATTCACTTGATTCAAATAGCATCTCTTTCAATTGCTTTTTGTTTTCTTTTCTTTTTCTGTCTTTTTTCCTTTTGATTTGGTTTTTTTTATAAACAAAATATCAAAAAGGGGATTTTGATTTTTTAATACTTCTCCTCCATTCTATAACAAAACATCAAAACAATACAACTTGAATAATATAATTAACTTTTCATGGAAATAGTCAAAATCCTATGCAAATAAGTTCAATAAAATTCCTTCAATTTAGGGGGTTCAAAATCATTAAGGATATCAATAAAAAAATGTTAAATTTGGCATGTAATAAGATTGTTATGTAAGAAAAGAAATGTTAAGGAACAAATTGTGTTTCTAGGGATAAAAATTAAGGTAGACTTATTTAGGTTAAAAATGGTTATCCTAAATGCCCTCATCATCTTTATACACAAATTATTAAAAAAAATTGGTCTCAACATGTATTTAAAAGCGAGTTTTAGCATAAACAAGCTATATTTGGTAAAACAAAACAAAAAGATATGTATGAGCATAATTGTAATGAATGCTCTTATGCTCAAAGCTCACGTAGGTGTCAAAAAATGCAACAAGTCTTGCACACTTTCATTCAAAAAAACCAATGAGATACATGAAATAATTTAATGAAAACACTAATCATGCTTGTCTCTCTCATGCATTAGATCTTAAACCAAAAATGTATCCTAATTTAAGAATTATTTATGAATAACGATCAGAAAATTATGAATCTATCATGAGAAATAATTAATATATGAAACAACATATCATGTGCCAAGCACAATCACAACATTCATCATGATATAGACACTAGCTCCCCTGCAACTAAATCATACATTGTCCCTAATGTATGCATAAGATACTCACAGTTTGACAAAATAATCAAAGAAAATAAAGAATAGAGGACTCACCTTAGGTTTGAGCATCAAAAAGGAGATAAGCTATAGAGGTATGACCACTGTTGAATTGCTTGTTTGACATTGCATTGGAGCTATGTGAATCTCACTTGTGGAATTAAAACAAAATGTAAATGGTTGTGTTTGTTGCATAGAGAGGAGGGCTGTTGTTAGTGCCTACTTCTACTGATGGAATTGGTTTTGTCACTTGTGTGGAAACACTCTAAGTTCGTTGGAGTTGTTAGTGACACGTTGGAATTGTGCTAGGCATCTACTTATGATATTACTGCTGCTTTCTACTGACATGGAGGTGTATAGTAGTTGCATTATTTTGGAAGCCTTTGTTTGGAAATGTCGTTGTTTTCTTTGACGTGGGTGAAGGTTGCATGAGTGATGTGTTGAAGGAGGGTTGCTAGTCTGTGTTTGGCTGGTGAAGGGTAATGAGTGTTCTATTTTTGTCCGCAAAAAGAGAAACATACAAACATTAGGCTAGGGATTTTTTCATTTTTAATATTAAATTAAATAAGAAAGTAAAAAAATCGTTAAAATAAAAATAAGTAAATAAAGAAATTAAATAATAAAATGAGAGATTAAAAAGTTTAAGTTTTTTATCAGAACCCTAAATCACATAAGGCAAGATCTCACTTTATGAGATTTAATAGTTTGGAATTCCAGAGCACTAAATTACATAAGACAAAACCTCGCCTTACAAGATTTAGTAGTCTGAAATTTTAAGGTCTTCACTCTAGAACACTAAATTACATACGAAGAGATCTCTCCTTATGAGATTTAGTAGTCTAGAAGTTTAAGACCTCTTTTTTCCTTAATCTAATAAATTTATTTTCAAAAGCAATCATAAGCAAGCTATATATAACTAAAACAAAATAAAATAAAACTATCATATTTTTAGTGACCTCCCTAAAAGTGCAATTGTTTAACGTCATTATACTGGATGTGGATTTTTCCTCTCCATCTTCTACATAATTGCAATTTTGTATTACTTAGGTAGTGCTACTAACCCTTCCTCTTGCTCTTTAGTCAACTTTTTTGAAATGATTATGGGTAATGACTTTCCATCACCTAAATAGACATACTTTAGGCGATCAGGTAACACCTTTAATTCTATCTTTGGAGCATAGAAAACAGAAGGTAAGATTTTCTTATGAGTTATAGTAAGTTCATCATTTAAAGTTTCTGAATCTATTAGCATTGCTGATAATGGCTTTACAACTTCACAAGTTTTATTAACTTACTCGTTTACTTCTGATTTAGCTTAAAGCTCCAACTCATCTTCATTATTTTCTTCCTTAAACATATCTTGCATAAATGAATCCATAATATTCATATAATAGACATATTGAAAATCATTCAGGAGCTTCATTGCTTAAAAAATATTGAACTTCATTATCTCTCCATTAAATTCAACAAAAATAGTACCTTATCTATATTGATTTTTGTCTTCTCCGTCTTCATAAATGACCTACCTAACAAAATCGAAGCTGAATATTCAACACTATCTCCATCCATTTTCAAATTGTGAAAATCCACTAGAAATACCAACCTTTTAAATTAGACTAAAACATCTTCTATAACACAAATAGGAGACATATATAAACGATTAGCTAATTGAATAATCACTTTAGTTTATTGCAAAGAATTCAAATTTAAAGCTCAATAAATTAGGTATGGCATGAAATTAATGGATGCACCCAAGTGTAGCATAGCATGCTTAATTTTCTTACTACTAGTAACACACAGAAGTGTAAACATATCTGGATCTTTGTATTTTTCGATAATTTCCTACTTATCACAGCTAATACATTCTTATCCAAAATTAGTATCTCCTTAACCTTTAACTTTCTTTTATTTGTGCATAGTTCCTTTAAAAAATCTCTATATTTTGAAACCTACTTGATGGATTCTAGAAGTGGTATATTGATTTCCACCTTTTTGAAAGTTTCTAAGATCTCTCTTTCATATTCGTCATCTTTTAGTTTAGCCAACTTGCTAGAAAAAGGAGGTAAATGTGCATTAATTGATATTGATGAAGATGAATCATTTTTTAACTTTGTTGATTCTTAAGTTAGAAGTTCTTCCTCCCTTTCTCTATCATTTTACTTTTCTTTCTCCATTGGTAAAAAAGTTCCCTTTCCTTACCACTTATCAAAGTCATTGCACTCATACTCTCCTTATGATTCATGACTATTTGGGAAGGTAATTTTTCTAATATTTACACTTCCAATTTGCTCACCGAGGTGGCTAATTGAGTGATTTGATTTCCTAAATTTTGAAGGCTTGCCCTTGTTTCCTATTGAAATTTTTTAGTGTTATTAGCAAGTGCTTTAACAATTTCATCTAAAGACATACTTGAATTCGAAGATTAAGGTTGAGCATATGTAGGAGCTTGAAGTTGTTTAAAATTGTAAGGTTGATATCGCTATTGGCCTTCTTGATTTCCATAGCTCAAATTTGGGTGGTCCCTCCATCCTGGATTATAGTAATTGGAATAAGGGTCATACTTTTGTTAAGGCTAACTCAGAAAGCCCCCTATTGCATTAGCTTCTTGAGAGAATCTTGTTGCAAATGTAGGGCATATATTTGTAGGATCCTTAGACAATAAACATATTCTGCACACTCTTGCCAATTGCAATTGACCTAGAGATAATTAACGAACTAGAGCAGTTAAATCTAAAATTCTATCCTCAAAGTACATATTACTTACCTCATTCACACTCTTAACATTTCCATCCATCCATTTCCCAAATTGTTAAGAATTTTTAGCCATAATTGATATCATTGTTTGATTACCTTATGAGTTTTATTTACCAAAGCTCCTCCACTAGCTGCATCAACCATATTTCGATTCATTAGCAATAGTCTTTCATAAAAGTATTGAATCAGTAGTTGATTGGGAAATTGGTGATGTGGGCAGCTAGCACATAACTCCTTAAACCTTTCCTAATATTCATATAATGTTTATTTTGCAATTTGTCTTATCCTACATATCTCCTTTCTAATATTGGCTGCTCTTGATGCAAGAAAGAACTTCTCAAAAAACATTTTTTTCATCTAATTCCATATTGTTACTCAACCAAGTGGAAGATAATATAGCCAATCATTTGCCTTACCCTTTGATGAGAATAGAAGAGGCCTGAGATTAATTTGTTATTTTGTCACCCTTTGTGTAACACCCCATTCCCGCAAAACCCGAACCCGATATCGACAGTGATACCCGGATCCGTGCCCCGCGAGGGTG
>JANIIA010496246.1:0-14837 GCA_027478495.1 Erythroxylum alaternifolium | reverse complement strand
GCACACTTTTCTGCTCTCCATCTTTATCAAATGATATCACCACTACTGTATTACCACTTCACATTCTTCCTACTAAACCTCCATCATTGGTGTCAAACTGATCGTGTCTCATCTTTAAGCTCTCTTGCAGATCAACAGTCTCAACTCTCATCTCCTATCAGGTATGAATCTTCATCATCAGAATTTATTCCTATCGCATCCTCACCACCTGTTCCTTTAACATCTTTGCATCCTATGATCACTAGAAGCAAAGTTGGTACCTTCAAGACCAAGGTTCCTTTCATTGGTCTCACCACCACCTCATCTATAAGTGCCTCTACCATTGTTCCAACCACTGTAGCTCAAGCTCTCACTATTCCCTATTGGAAGAAGGCTATGGAAGATGAATTCCAAGCACTGGCTCGTAATCACGCTTAATCTCTAGTTCCAACACATTCTTCTATGAATGATGGATCTCTCCAACGTTACAAGGCTTTTTTCATGGCCAAGGGCTTTCGTTAAACCACCGGTGTGGATTTCTTTGACACCTTTAGCCCAGTTGTCAAGCCTGCTACAGTTTCGATCATCTTATCTATCGCTGCTTCTCTCAATTGACCAGTGCACCAAATTGACGTTAACAATGCTTTTCTCAACGAAGTTCTTTCTGAGGTTGTTTTTATGTCCCAAGCTAATGGATTTGTGGATCCTGCTCATCCTACTCATGTTTGCTAGCTTCACAAGGCTATCTATGGTCTCAAGCAAGCTCCTAGTGCTTGGTTTGAGCGGCTTCGACTTACACTGACACCTCGTTGTTCTTCTTGCATCAACCTCATAAAATCATTTTCATTCTTATCTACGTTGATGATATTGTAGTGGCAGCTAATAATTCTACTTATGTAACATATTTCACTAACAAATTACAGCGTGGCTTTGCCCTAAAGGATCTTGGACCTCTCCATTTCTTTCTTGGTGTTCAGGCATCATGACAAGACTACCTTTCATCTTTCTCAATCTAAGTATACTGAAGATCTTCTCCATAGATTCAACATGTTTCATGTTTCTTCATGTCCCACTCCATTAACAGTTGGCCGCACTTTATCTACAACTAATGAAGAGCATACCCCAACACTTTTTCATAGTGCTCTTGGTGCTCTACAATATCTCACCTATACCCGACCTGATTTAAGCTTTGTTGTTAACAGATTAAGTCAGTTTCTCCAAGCTAATACAACATCACATTGGTGGGCTCTTAAACGATTGTTTCGTTACCTTCGCGGCACTTTAGAGTTGGGTCTTCATCTAAAATGCATTTCTCATCTTACACTCTATGGTTTCTCGGATGCTGACTAGGCTTCATCACCCGATGATCGAAAATCAATTGGTGGTCATTGTGTTTATCTTGGAGATTCCTTAATTACTTGGTCTTCTCGCAAACAACTTATGGTAGCTTGTTCCAACACAGAATCTGAATATCGTGCACTTTCTAATATTGCTGCTGAAGTTCTTTGGATTCACTCTCTTCTTCATGAAATTCATTTTCCTTTACACCACTGCCCTGTCCTCTGGTGTGACAATCTCAACATTGGTGCTCTTATATGCAATTCTGTATTTCATGCAAACACATAGAACTTGATATATATTTTATATGTGATTGGATCCTTTCTAGGGAAGTTGAAGTTCGTTATGTGCCTTCAGTCGACCAAATTATTGATTGCCTCACCAAATCTCTTTCTCACTCTCGGTTTCGAGCCTTACGTGACAAACTCAGTGTGTGTCTTTCGTCCTCTCGTTTGCGGGGGGATGTTATGTGACTGTATACGTGCAGTTGCATTCCATCGCAGTATGTCGTGCCTGATATTCAAGGCTCCTGATCTAACACGTTGTTATTTCTGTTTTTCAATATGTAATAGATTCCTTTATATTCTTTTTGTATTTTTTTATTCTTTGCCAGGTGTAAAGTTTTCATTTGTCTTTCTGTAACAAATCTGTTTATAAAAAGAAATCTAGTCTCTCACTGCATTTAGGCAGTGACGCCATTAGTCTGCTCTGTTTCTTCAGTAGTCTTAGCTGGAAGAAGGTAAGAAAAATACAACTCCCATTACAGCTCAATATACCCAAAGATCTTTCAATCAAAAACCACATTAATGCAATGCTAATGACAATCGTGGGTCGAACACTCAACCAAAATCTTCTTCACAAAACAACACTTTTTACACCAACACACGTCCTCCATACACCAGTACCTACTCACCTTATAATTATATTCCATATATTAACTCCTCAATTCCTTCTTCATGGTGTCCCAATCAGTCCTCCACTCAACATCCAATTTGTCAGCTTTACGACAAAGTAGGACATACAACAAAATTTTGCAGATCTCATCCAAAGCCATTTTCTTCTCCAAGTTGGCCTCAAGTAAATGTCACCAATTCTGAGGTCAATAGCAAACATAATTCTTGGATAGTTGATTCAGGCTCTTCCCATCATATAACATCAGACCTGAACAATCTCTCGGTCTATTCCAAATATGAAGGCAACGAAGAAATCATGGTGGGAGATGGTAATGCCATTCCAATCACACATACAGGCTCAACCCCTATACCCTCCTTTAACAAAATTTTTCAGTTAAACAATGTGTTATGCTCACCACAAATTTCAAATAATCTTTTATCTGTCTCTAAATTCTGTAAGACTAACTCTACTTCCATTGAATTTTTTCCAAACTTTTTTCTTGTAAAGGATGTGAATTCGGGGGCATCCTTGGTCCACGGCTAGAATAAAAACGATGCTTATGAATGACCTCTCCAGTCAACTCCTACTCCTATCACTTCTCTCCACACTTCAACCATCATTACTCCAGACATCTGGCATTAGAGGCTAGGCCATCTGTCTTACAACCTTTTATGCAAGTTTCTTATCAAGATTTCTATCTTAAAAAATAACTCTGGTTCAACTCACTGTGATGCTTGTCTTAGTAATAAAAGCCATAGGTTTCCTTTTGGCACAAATTCTATTTAATGTAACTCACCTCTTGAAGTTATATACACAGATGTTTGGGGTCTAACTCCTTCTCTCTCCTTTGATAAATTCAAATATTATCCTTCTCTCTCCTTTAATAACTTCAGATGTTATGTTATTTTTGTGGATTACTACACCAAGTACAGTTGACTTTATCCACTTAAACACAAGTCTGATATCAATAATGTCTTCATAAAGTTCAAAACTCTCATTGAAATTTTTTTCAGGTACAAATAAAGACAATATACTCAGATGGAGGTGGTGACTATGTAAGACTCTCTCATATTCTCTCAACTCATAGGATTCAGCACTTATAGTCACTACCATACACTCCATAAATCATTGGCACAGCTGAAAGGAAACATTGACATGTGGTCGAAACTGGACTCACCCTTCTTCATCATTCATCATTACCTCTTAAATATTGGACCGTAACATTTCAAACAGCAGTATACCTAATCAGCCGCATGCCCACGCCCCACCTAAAGTTCCAGTCTCCATATGAAAAATTATTTCATCATCTTCCTAATTATAACAAACTTCGACTGTTTGGTTGTCTTTGTTATCTTTACCTTTGCCCTTATACCACTTCTAAATTACACCCACGCTCCAAAACCCGTGTCTTTCTCGGATGCTCAAATCAACAAAATTCATATCTTTTTCATGACCCATCAACCTCCATCATTTATATGAGCGGACACGTTGTCTTTTATGAAACTATATTCCCATTCAAACATAGAGATGATAAGAGTCTAATGCAAACTACAAATCTCATGTCTCTTTAGGACCCACCATATGATAAATCCCCATCACTACCAAACTCCATCCAACCACACAATCTTTCTATACCTAATACTAATCGTGAACAAACCAATCCTTCAACACTCCTATCTCTACTTATCATTCATCGACAAAGTTCGTAATCACATAAAACACTATCCCTTATGCCACCTAAAACTCCAACATACATATCTACACTCGTGTACTCTCCTTTATCTCATATACATACTACAACTCTCACCTCAACCTCAACTTCCCATTTATCACCATCATTGTCTGCATAAATTACTCTACAACCATAATCTTCTTGTGTCATTATCACGTGCTCAACGATAGGTACCCTGAAATCTTGCCAAATACTTAACCTCCACACCACTACAACACCCTCTCTTCAACTTAAACCCACCACAGTTAAACTAAAATTACCTCCATGGTGTGATGCACTCAATGGTGAATACAATGCTCTTCTTAGGAACAACACCTGATCTCTCGTTTCACCTACTCCAAATCAAAATGTGGTTGGTTGCAAGTGGATTTTTAGAACTAAAAAAATACAGATGGGTCTATATTTCGCTACAAAGCACGACTCGTTGCTAAAGGATTTCATCAGAGACTCAACGTCCACTTCTCTGAAACATTCGGTCCCGTTGTGAAGCCTACCACCATACAAATAATCATCAGTTTTACTGTCCATTTTGTTTGGGAATGGTGTCAACTTAATGTAAACAACACATTTCTCAAAGGTACTCTAACTGATTTTGTTTTCATACAGCAACCCCTGGTTTTGAAGATAGATAACATCCCAATTATGTCTGTCAACTACACAAAGCTACATATGGGTTGCGCCAAGCCCCTCGAGCATGGTACCATGAACTTCGATCCTTTCTTTTGCAACAAAAATTTAATAATTCAGTCTTTGACAGCTCCCTCTTTATATATTATAATAATTAAGTTCTCATATATCTTTTAGTCTATGTTGATGATATTATCGTCATAGGAAACCACTTACCCACTACTACCACATATTATACAGTCCCTCGCTTCATGATTTTCTCTAAAGGATTTAGGTCCATTTCACTATTTCTTGGGCATGGAAGCTCATATCACCTCTCAAGGTCTTTTCTTATTCCAACATAAATTCATCATTGATTTACTAAGCCAAACTAACATGCTTGATGCAAAAGCTATACCCACCCCTCTCAACAACAAAGTTGCCTTAACTCTACATGATGGTACACCTAAAACCAATCCCTTTGAAGTTCGAAAAATTCTTGGCTCATTTCAATACTTGTCCCTAAGTCAACTTGATATCTCTTTCCCAGTTAATAAGTTTTCGCAATTCATGCATAATCCCTCTATTACCCATTGGTCAGCGGTTAAACGTGTTTTATGTTATCTCAAAGGTACCGCTTAATCATGCATTTTTAGACTCCAATTGGGCCAGGAATTCAAATGATTTTACTTCTACCTCAACATTTATAGTTTTCCTTGGCAATTCTCCTATTAGTTGAGCATCTAAGAAACAAAAAACTATTGCTCGTAGCTCCACCGAAGCAGAGTACTGATCCGTTGCATCCACCGCAACTGAGGTAAATTGGATCACGAGTATCTCAAAGAACTACATTAGCCGTTCACATCACCACCGACTATATACTATGACAATCTATGCGCCACATATTTTTGCCGAAATCTCGTATTCCATTCTCGCATGAAACATGTCGCCCTTGATTTCCATTTTGTTAGACAACAGGTAAATCAAAACCAACAGCGTGTTTCTCATGTCCATACCAATGACCAACTTGCAGACTCCCTTACAAAAGCAATTTCGAAGAAACAATTCCTATTACACAGTTCCAAGATTGACCTCCATGACGGAAGATCAATCTTGCATAGGCATGAAAGACCTATTCTACAGTAAGAAACGAAGCCATGATATATTCAAATATTTTTCAGCTTCACAAATCACGTTAGCTAAAGTAGTGGCTCCATGTATATAAGAATTAACTTAGTTGTAAATTTGTATATATATGTACATGTATCCAACTGAAGATAAAACAGTATCAATAAAATATCTTTTACTTTCACTTCTCGTTATATCTAACCTTTTTAGACCTCATTTATCAATTAAATTTTTAGTAGGTTGTTGTTGTTAGTAATTACAATAATCCTTTCACAATCAATTTAGGATTCAATTCTAGTTCCTACAGTGTATATATATATTATATAATTTAAAAAAATATTTAAAGTGAATTACGTTAATATAAGATCTTATATTATTTTTCACCAATCAATGACACATTAGTTCAACATCACACTAGCTCTTCTTCTCATGTCGCGGTCCTTGCAAGTTTGTATTATCACATGCTATTAACGATCTCTGTTCCTAATTTCCTATATAAGGACCAGAGTGACTTTAACTAATCCAAATGATTGTGGATGTTGTTGTTGTGATGTCATATTGTCATATATATTTTAAAATTCAGAACTTGTTACTTTTGTGCACATCTCAAATCAATTTTAGGCTCCCGATGGCTTGATGCTACCAAGCATTTCACGAGATTAGATTTTTTATTTTAATTATAATATTTTTATCTTTCTTTATTTAATTTTATTCACATATTTTTTTAAATCTTATGTAAATATATATATATATATATATATGAGATTTAATAAAATATAATAAAAAAATGTCATAAATACAAAAGATCTCATCCCGCTTAAATGCTCTTGTAAGAGGTACCATTCGTTAGTGGATTGAGACTTTAGAGCATCGACTATTTAGTTAGGTATACTGGGTGACTTCTTGTCTTTTCACTCACTCGTGAGCTGGGACATTAGGTGCTTGATTTAGCTGTTGCCTGGTCAGAAGATTTAAGATTTCTTCGGAAGGAGGTCGACTTTTTGTCATATAATGTATATAACCCAGTCTTTTTCCTGATTACTGTTCAGGCACAGGCATGGCAAACTGGTATCGGGTCTAGCTGACCTAAGTTTATGATATCCGATAGGGACTAGGGTTTTTATTTTGTTGAGATGCCCAAGTTGACTCGAGTACTTAACTGAATTTCTTATATTATTTTACCCTCAAAAGTGTTATTTTAAGCATAGTACTGTATCCAAGCTGAAGTGAATCTGAAGTCTGTTAGGCTTTCCAAATCATCAATTATGGCTCGATCTACATGAGTCAAAAGTCCAGCTGGTAATTATCCGGTTGTTCCATCAGTTTCATAATGTGATCTTCACGCTATCAGCTTTATATAGATGATCATCACTAATCCCTTTTCAACATATTCAAATTAAGTGCATCTTTTTACATAAAATATGAATTCTAGCTACTGTTTTTCTATTATATATCCTTTCAAGCATATAAAAAGGTTGGAAAATAAATTAGGAGGACAATCCATATAGAGGCATTAGTTGGCCATCTCACACCAGCCAATGCCCACCCACCTCCCAGCGTCCCAATGCATTGAATGACCGAGATTAGTTGTGCTGATAAAGCTTCAAGTTGAACTATACTCACCAAATAATCTGAAACATGACCCTTTTAGCAAGTAAATTCAGTATCGTACATTGAAGCTCAGATAGGAAGTTGCAACAACTTATATACTCCTGTCTGGAGAAAAGAAGGGAGGTCCAGGGACATCTTTAAAATGCCAAATATTCTATTGGAAGGAGGGGCTCGAAATAATTCGACCTACTCAACAGAAGTGAGGTAAGCGCAGAACAAACACCAATAGATGGCATCAAATATCATTCTCTTCTTACACTTCCCTATCCAAAAACTATGCTTTGTAGTTATAATCTGTCATTCCCATATATCAACATCTCAGCACATAAAGCTTTCACAAAATGCTACACCTACACAACTAGTTCAGTATTATATACTCATTGATATATTTTCCTAATAGTTCAGTAATGCACATTTTCTTTAAACAGCATCAAGGTTTTAAATTGCGGATTTTGGATTAAGCTGCAATTGCAGGCTATTACAACAATTGCAGTCAATGTTACAATTACAGGAAATTGCGGTACTGGAGCCAAGTGCACCCGCAATATTGTGGGCACAATTTTAGTTGTGTTCCGCAATTTAAAACCTTGAACAACATTAATATTAACCATTTGCAATACATGCAACTTACAGAATTTCTGTGCCCCATCCAATCTTAGCATCGTATATATCAGCTCAATGACCAGAAACTGTACAAACACATCCACCCAAACCAATTGGAAATTAAGCTGATCTAGTATTTGCACTAGCGCTGTCACTGAAGTAAGCAGTTACTGCCTTCAACTTGCCATTCAAGAAGTTCTTCTCAACCTGAGACCAAAGGATGGCCTCACATAAACGTGCATAGACAATTATGCAGTATAATTAAAATGTTATGTGAATTGACTGAGTGAACATTCTCCATAGCTTCTCCTATAACATATCATATAACAGAGTGCATTAGGCAAACTAAATTGAGTTGTTACCTCTAGGGACCATGGAGGATCATTATATAAAGCCAACTCTGCCAACTGATTGATATCAATATTTTTAGGAAGAAACATGATGATCCTGCCACCAATTTGCTTTGCTTTGCTGAAAATAAAGTGGCTGCAAAAGGTCTCATTTCTATAAGTTCAATATGTGATGTTTCTTTTTTCTGTCTAAAGGGAATAAAAGGTGAACTGAAATGGAATACATAATGGAAAATATATGAGAAGAAAATAAGAAGATACCCATCACGAGGCTTTAGCATTGTCTTCATATCATAAGTCCTCACTTTAGAATAGTCAGGTCCTCCCCAGGGAGGTGATAAAAAGACAGTGTCTCCCTGTAGCAGATGACATAAAAGTGCAGTCTATAAGACTTGAAGAAAGTAATTGTAAGAAATTTTTGAAAATAGATAAACAAAATGTTCATAGCAATATCAGGTTTTAAAATTAAGAATGAACACACTAACACATCACAATGACGATAAGGAAATGACATCAAAATATAAATTAAAGCCTCAAGGCCTTCCCAAAAGATGTAGAAGTGGTGGGAATTTTAAGGATAACTCGCATAATTCTGCACATAACACCAAGGAAATTACACTACTAAAACCACAAGTCATGCTTAATACCTGCAATTTTGGTGCCAACACAAAAAAATCGCCTTTTATGAAATCTATTTGGTCATCAACTCCATAAATGGCTGCATTGTGATGTGCATATTCAATCTTCTTTGGATCAATGTCAATTGCAGTTACATGTTTGCACCTGAAATATTAAATTATACAAACCAGAAGCAGATATATTCAAATTGGGAGAATAACCGCAGCTCATAGGAGTCAGATCACAACACATCCCACAGGCTTAAGGGTTCATGTATGCAATTGGTTGATACAGGCAAAAACCACACACCTAGCAGAAAGCAAAAAACTACATGGTCCTTCAGTGCTCACCTCTTTGCAAATTGGATGGCATTGCCCCCAACTCCAGTGAAACAATCAATTATGACATCACCAACACAACGAGTTGCATGATGCCTCGCGATAGGCTCTGGAGTAACAGAAAACCATCCCTCTTCGTCCATTTTTATGCCATCATCAAATCGAGAAAATAAATGGTATCTTTGACACCAATACTTTTCAATATTTGCAAAAAACTCTACAGATATCTCGTCACACCGAAGCTCTGAGAAAGTCATTGTTACGGACAAGGCATTAGAGAGCAGAAAAAATGACAAATGCTGATAAAAGACCAACTAAACAGAAAAAGGATAACAATTCTTAGGCACTGCAAGGTTTGCACAGCAAAGAAAGATGTTGTAACAACCTTTATCTCATTTAATTTTAATGTGATAGAAATAAGATTTCGGATGTCATATCTAATATAAAACTTTGAAGAAAAGTGCAGTAATTAAACCTTCTATATTGTTGAGTGATTTCCGACGAGTTCGTGCTTTTCGTACTTTCTTTTTCCTCCTTTTCATTGCAGGGTCAAGCAGGGCACCAAAAGTATCCATTGCAGGATCAGCACTGTCCACATTCATATTACTATACCAAAGAACAAGTTCCTTTGTTGTAATGATGAAGCTGCAAGCACATGAAGACGTCAGCACCATTGAAAGAACAATACAATCAGCCAACTCATGCCAAGCTACTCAAAATATCCACATGCTGAACCTGAACTTTGGAAAACGTTGAATCAAAAATTACTGCAGATGGCTCAGATTCCCTGCCATGGTTAATTCGCAACAAAGAAATAAGATATGTAAAATAAAAGAAGTCAGACACACCTGCCACAATTATCCTGAGTGTCTGATGGTTTGCATTGTGCAACTTCATTGTCACAAGTTTTACCAGTTACATCATCTTCAGCTGAATGCTCAAGGCCGCCAGCCGCAGCTGGTAAAGTAAACTCAGTTGTAGAGCTGTAAGCAGCAACACCTGCAGAATCTTTTCCAAATATCTGATAACTTAATCTAGTGTCAACAGAGGGTCCGTCAATTGACTCAGAACAATTTGAAAAACCAAGAGAAATGGGAGATCCACCATCCATTTCAGTCTCTTCATAAGTTACATTTTTTGACTCTTCATTGGCAACATCAACCACAAGATGTTCCATGCCAGGGGGTGCATGCCAAGTGGAGACGTCTGTTTTGATATTGTAGAAGTAGTTTCTCATGTAGAAAGGGTCCCAATATACCTTCCAATCCTCAAAATCTCCAGACTGATGACTGTCTGGTGCATTATGTCCAAGCACATCAGGACTCTGAGAGGCTTCAACAAATTCAGAAATCATTGTCAGCTGATAGCTGTTTCCATTGCAAAGATGCTCATCCTTACCAGGATGGCAAACAGAAAAAGAATCTCTCAGATGGTCAGATTCTGAACTTTGGCAAAGTTCTTTCTCACCAACATTGACACCAGCGTCTGCCAAACTGACCGTTGAGGATGACACAGAATCTAAATTGTTTGAACTCCGTTCTGAATCTAAATTGCTTGAACACTTTCCTTTCTTATTCTCATCATTGAACACAACATCAAATTGTGGTAGGGAATTGCATTCCTGGCTATTTGTCAACATATTGTTGGATGTACTATCAAAGGTTTGTCCCAGAAAGGCAGGAAATGTGACTTCAGTTGATTTTGCTGAATCCTCACCACTACGAAATTGAGATTCAGTTCCATAGGCTGCACCATCATAATAAAGTGATTCACATTGAGCAAGTGCTGAAACCGAAGTCAAGGAATTGCTTGTGTTAGCATTCAAAACATTTGGAGATATAATCTCCAGCCCACTCACTTCACTAAATTCTATGGTGTGATCGTTGGCTTCTTTATAACCACGAAGATGCTTTGAACGAGTTCCTTTTCTTTTGCTTTTATTGATATTACTCCCTATCTGCCAGGATGCCAATAGTATCAATAAACAGGAAACGTTGTTAGTTTGGAAACTGACAAAACTTTAATGGCAAGAAAAGCAAAACTAGTCATAAAGTTGAAGAAATGATAAACAGTTGTATGAAATTGGTATACAGTTTTACCCCGTGTCCTTTGCCCAAAAACATAAGTTATATGACCTTTTAAAAATTCTTCTAAACTCATCGTAAGTGAACTGTTTGATTGATAATATGCTCTTTCTGATCTCTCAATCCACCTTAAAAAATATGGACCTTCCCAATTTCCCCACAAGGATCAGATACCTCCAATTAATTTAATGCAGAGGAAAACTACAACTAAGTGACCAACCAAAGTAAAAATCAAGGGATTTGTGAGGTACCTCCTTATTTGACTGGAAGGCAAAAGGAAGGCCCAAGGCATCCATTTGTTCCTTCAATTCCGAGTCCTCCGGTGTTTGAACAAAATCTAACGAGGAAAAATAAAGACTAAAAATTAAAAAAATTCAATCAATCGAGAAGAAAATAGTGGGAAAACAAGACATGCTACAGTTGTCCACTAGCCCAGCATAAAAAAGGTAAAGTTAAAATGGACTGATAAAAAGCAGGAAAAAATAATCGAAACACTCATTAGCATCAGATACATTGATGTTGGAGCTGATATCTTCATCTCTTTCAGGCGATTTTCTCTGGCAATCAAACAAACACTTGGTGGACGTCAACTTTTAGTCCTTATTAAACTTGAAGAGCAAGGTCATTGACACTTAACAACAAAACAAATAAAAACCTTGAACCCAGCAATTTAAGCACAGATAAAGACATCATGTAGTTAGAAAGCAACCAAAATTTACGCTGGTCTCAGAAAATAAAGGAACTTTTAGTGTTTCCGTCGAGCCATTGCCCCTGTCAATCTTGTCATAACACAAATATCTTTTGTAAACTATAGTTAGGTTGAACTCATTTGATAATGCTTTTGTTGGGCCCAAACATTACTTTTTAGGCTTGGGCTAGCCATCAAATTTTGGTGTTTTAACACCTTTTTATCTTAAATTAGTATTTCTACCATTTTTTGTGATTCCACTAAATTCTTGGAAATAAATATATTTAATTTATAAAAAATAATATGTTGTATATATATGTATTGAAATATCTTCACACTAATTTTCACATATTGTCCTTTTTAAAAATTGTATACCTTTGATTAACAATTTTAATAAGATTATATCTAATAATATTTAGTTAGAACTATATTTGAAATATTCAAATCAGGGTTAATAGTTGTTTTTAAATAATACTATCATATATTTATATGGTTTAAGTTTTTATATTGTTTATACAAATCAGTTATAGATTATAAATTTGACAAATAAGAACTTAAGGCCTTGTTTGGTTCCATTTTTTCCCGTTTTTAGTTGTGGTTTTTGTGAAAAAGTAAACAATTCGTTAAAATATGTTTGGATGAGGATTGTTGCCATTTTAAGTTTCTAAAAATAAAAAAACTGCAACAGATTTAAGGAAAGGTAAAAGAGACGTTTTTGTAAGATTTTAAAACATGTTTCTTTTATTCTAAAATCGTTTCTACGTCGCCGACTCTTCTGCATCGCCCTGCTACGATTTTCCTATTCCAAGTTTATGTTTAATTTTGTAGCTTATTACTCTGTTATTCTGTAAAAAAGACGTTTATGTGTTATCTATGCTTGTTTTTATTTTGTTTTTGCGATTTCTCCACTGCTGCGTTACTTCACTGTTGTGTTACTACATTACTTGTGTTACTTCACTGTTGCGTTACTATGACTGTGTTACTTGCTTCATTACTGCGTTACTCATGCATGTATTGTTCTAAAGGCAATGATGTTGTTGGTAATAAAACGTAGAACCTGAAGTCTTTTAAGTCAACGTGATACACAACAACACTATTCTGTTGTTTTCTATTCTGTTGTTTGCACAGAAACACAAAAGCTCCTCGGATTAATAGACAAACTGCAAACCATGTTAGGCTCCTTCCCTCAGGAGTTGATGGACCTAATCTTGTTGAAGCTACCAATCCCATCTCTTGCAAAGTTTACGTCAGTATGTAAAAATTGGAGTCATCAGTCGTGACTTCATATTCACTCGCCTCTCTGTTGCACTTTCCATACCTGGAAACTCCAATCCTACTCTCTTTGCCTACTCTACAGTATCCCATCCTTTTAAACACTATTTTCTACACTTTGACCCAACACTTTCGCTAATAAGCTAATGCATCTAAATCTGTAAACCCAAGCTTTTGGAGATAAAAACAAGCAGGGTTTAAGCTGGTCTCTCACACTACAAACCAATAACCTCGGCCACTTCTTATAGTTCCTTTCCTTTGGAGGTTTTGCCATGGTGATGTCCTTCAATATGGTTTTAGAATCCACTTTTGAACCTATGCTTTGCAAACCATGAAGATGTTGTTTTTCCATTTTAGGAGATCCAATCGTCGAGTCAACACTCCCATCATCATCGTCCATCATGGTCATCATCATCTCCTCGAACTGAGCATCATCCACTTCCAGATCAAAGCTATCTGGAAGTGAATCCATCTCGCCGTCTTCAAAGGAGCCCTCTGGATGTTGACTCAACCAAAAGTCACGAAACCATGTTGAAGTCTTCACAAGCTCCCACAACTCCAGCGAGAAATCCTCCACTTGTCGGTAAACTGTCGGAACAAACAAAGGTGAGTAAGGGTTTAACATCGTATACAGTAATGACATATAGAATAGTGAGTGAGGTGAGTATATAGTTGCGAGAGGATTAAATAGGGACGTGAGTATGTAATGGTGAGTGACGTGAGTATATAGTAGTGAGAGGATTGAATAAGGACGTGAGAATATAATAGTGAGTGAGGTGAGTATATAGCAGTGAGAGGATTGAATAGTGACGTGAATATGTAATAGTGAGTGAGGTGATTATATAGCAGTGAGAGGATTGAAAAGTGGCGTGAATATGTAATTTTGAGTGACATGAGTATATAGTATTGAGAGGATTGAATAGTAGAGTAGGCAAAATATTAATTTATCTAATCAGTAAATAGTGAGTGAATAGTGAGGGAAGAATAAAGAGTAAGAAAAGAAGAGTGAATAGTACGATAGTCTAACATATTAATTTGTCAAATTTTTTGTTAGAAATTGATTATGTTTTTTGTATGGATTGATTAAGTTGTCTTATGTTTATTTTGAACCATGTTTACCATTTAATACTTTGTAGAATTTGTTATGATTCATGTCACTTATACGTGGTTATGTTTAGTGATAGAAGGTTTGAACAATATGAACGATTTCAATGATTGTGTGGAAATAAATGAAAAAGATGGGGTATAGAATGATACTATAGGGATGTATTTAATCTCCTTGATAGTTGATGAAGTGAAGAAGGGAAATCGAACGACTACTACCTTTTTCAAATCTGGTTGGAAGAATATTAAGGTAAGGCTTCAAACAAAATTCAATATGGAGTATACTGATATTCAATTGAAGAATAAGCATAATGGATTAAGGGCTAGATTGAAGAATTTTAAGAATTTATTGAAAGAAACAGGAATCGGCTACAACTCCCTTACTGGTGAAGTGAATGCTACAAATGAATGTTGGGAAAATCTATTTAAGGTAAAATATGTCTTTTTTATTAATATATTATATTATATAATATTTATTCTCATATTCATTTT
>JANIIA010496208.1:0-14839 GCA_027478495.1 Erythroxylum alaternifolium | reverse complement strand
AAAACAAAGTAGAATGTTTTGGTTATCGACTTTCTATACTTTATATTTGTGGCTAATATATATATATATATATATATACCGACTTTTAATTATTTACTGATGTGGCACACCACCCTCGCGGGGCACAAATTCGGATATCACTATCGATATCGGGTTCGGATCCAGCGAGAGTGGGGTGTTACATTGTCCCTCCCTTTCAACCGATCCATCGTAAGATGAAGATACTCTATATACTTCATCGACTGTTGCAACTGAGTTTCCAACCTTTTTATTGTGCTTTCAAGCTAAATGATTCTTTAATGTGATGCGGATTGCCTACTAGATGCAGTTGTAGTGGATGTCGAGAATTGCGAATAACTTGCGTTTGCAAATGATCCTAAGCCAAAAATCCTTTCACAGCAGTCCCTACCACCCACTGCATCAAGATATGCCTGACTTTCATCAACAATTTCAGGGTTCTGAGACTGTCGTTCAATACTTTCTTGTATTAGGTCCTCTAATTATAATTTTTTATGTTAATAAGTGATACGTTTTAATAATTAATATTCAAGTATAGATTTTACATACATAAAGTTATCTGCATCGGGTATTAACGAAGATCACATCACCATGCTTCTTGATGTAAGTGTGCAAAAAGAGCTAGTGTGCTGTTGGCTTCCTGCCCATAAACTTTTCTTGCATCAGAATAAATTGTTATAAGTGAACTACAATTTACAAAAATTTTAACAAAATTTTCTCTATTTTTATGATATTTACCCTTTATTAGACAAAAAAATTTAACTTAACAACACAGACATTTATAACATTATTATTATCTATAATGCATATATATTTTCATTTCAAATTCCATACATCAAATTACATTGAAATCAAATTTCATACATCAAAGTATAGAAATCAGAATCTGTGTAAAGTTTTGATACTTACAAGTTGAAGTGCATGCTCTTGGTGGGTTAAAGATTCTTCAATGTATACAAGTAGGCTCTCCCTTTGGTCTTTCACATCTGTTGGCAGAATTACATTCTAAAATGAATATTGGCTTAAGTGATGCCCAATAATGTTGCCAACAACTCTATATTTCTTTTTATATATATGGTGGTTGTATACCATTCTTACGTATCGAAGTAAGAAAATTTCTATAATATGTACGAGCTCGCCTCTCCCATATATTATAAATTACCGCATTAAATTTTGGATCCCAAAAAAATTCTTTCTGAAAAAGAAAACATATTATAAGTACTTATAAATGACAATATTTATCTGATTAATCTATAAAATAAAAGATTAAAGAATACATTTTATGTACCTCAAATTCTTGATAATAAAAATCCTTTGTCAGGTAAGAGACGTTCTTCTATATATAACCCTTAAGATCTATCCTCTCCTTGAACTTGGATGAAATATTTCTTGAGCATGTCCCAAATAGAACCAACCTAATATATAAGTTACTTAAGATCATTTTCAAATTAAAACCTATAACTTCAGTATAAACCTATGATGTTATCATGTATTACAAAATTTTTAGAATTTCACTCACAGATTGTTGACAATTTTTTAAGCTCAGGCTTGAGGCCACCTCCTTTATTCGCAATGTCTACCCTTGATATCTTTGTTGTTATAGATTCAACTTTTGGTTGGGAGTAGATGTTTCATTGATAGTATCTGATGGTCTGGATGTAGTAGGGGTGTTGCATGGTATAACAGTAGGTAGGGAATGTGACTCTAAAGGGACTGTATGGAGGGAAGGTGATGCCTCCTCTGAATGTACACTAGCCGGACGTGCAGCACCTGATTCTATAGCATCTGTAGAATATGATGTTTCCTTTGACGTGCGTGCACTGGCTCCTATAAATGGTGATAACTTGAGCTTTGGCTGTAACATATCCTTTTTCCTCTTTTATGGCATATTTTTAATCTGAAATTCACATTTTAATCATTATTCCACTAATAGAATAATATAAATTAAATATATACAAAGATATTGTTGATGCAATAATAAATTTGTTCATATAATATTCTATTACTTACAGAAATTAATCACTATCATCAGTTAATTGTAAATCAAAATCATCATCATTTTCTTTTTCTAAAGAATCAAAGTTTAGGCTCCTTTTTAAATCACTGGCCTTCTATAAATTACTTATCCTCTTTAGATGAAATTTCAACATATTCATTATTTGGATCGTTCAAAGGTTCATTCTTGTCATATATTACACATGCATTTATTTCATGAACATATTCCTGAAATGCTTCACTTTTAATTCTCTTATTTTCTCCTTTCCTTTGTAATTCAAAAACCTAGGTTTTACTTTGCAAACGGCCAACCAATATGACTTATCTCGTTTTAAGTTGGGAAAAGGCACATAGTACACCTGGGTCACTTGCATCGCCAACACGAAAGGTTCAAATTGTCTAAATCTCCTTCGATGATTAATTTCGATTAGATTATATTGACTCTGCACTTTTGTGCCAACATTAGGAGTTAGATCAAAATAGTCGCACTTAGATATCACAATCCATTTTATTGACAATGCAATACTCAATTTCAGGCATCTCAATATTTTTACTATAGTAATTTGTCAATTCTCCCCATATGCAAACCCCAATATTTATTGTAGCCATGTCATGACCATTCTGTATGAAATTTGTATCCATTAACAAAATACACTAGATACAATTTAATAATTCGCAAAGGTCCTTTCGAATGATCACATATGAACTTATTATCTATTGGATTTTCTAAGGCCTACATCAAAAAATCATATTAAATATTATAATGTCAGTTAAACACTTTGATCTGATAATTCAACCATTTGAATTATTACAATTCAAAACTTAAATATTTCTCGAACCATTGGGGAAAGTGGCTTCTAACTTCTTTATTATTATCATCCTGTGTTTTTTCGGACATTAGCTTGCGTAACCATTCCTCGTATAATCTAAAAGCATTATTACGTATTTTAGTTATGAACACCACTCACCTCGAAAGCCCAAATATCAATTTCAAAATTAACTTAAACTTACTACATAGAAGGTTAAACCTTTTAGCAATTCAATAAAATGTAACCATGAGTAGTCTTTATTTCTTCTTTTATTAACATTCCTCTTGTTAAGCGTCCATATATTCATCCAGGAAATGTGAAAATGGATAAGTTACCATCAACATCACCCGTTTCACCTTATCGTCATTATGAGGAACTTTTCTTTCTCTTATAGCTCAAAATAATATAAACAAAATGTACATGTTTCCTTTACTAAATAGGCACTACATATCAAACCTTCAACTTTAGCCTTGTTTATAACATTTTTCTTCAAGTGATGCAAATACCTATATTACAAATGAGGTTAATACAATTACTGATTAAAACATGCTATAAGTTTTATTTAAATATTAACTATAATTACCTCTCAAACAGAAACATCCATCGATATTGAACTGGACTAGCAACTTTAGCCTTGTGTGCTAAATATACAGGTAGATGCTCTATACAATCAAAGAAGCTTGGAGAAAAAATCCCTTCTAATTTGCACAAGATAACTGAAATTTCCCTTTCTAATTTTTCCATTTTAGCCATGTTTATTTCAGATGATGTTAAACTTTTGAAAAACAAACTTAATTTTATTAGAGCTTCCCAAACCTTAATCAGTAGCAAGTCTCAAAATGCAGTTGGAATTAGCCTTTATATAAACACAAGACAATCATAATTTTTCATCTTAAATAATTTGTACTTCTTTATGCCCATACACTTTGCCAAGTTTGAAACATAACCACCAAGAAACTTTAAACTTTTCAACCAATCACATAAAATTTCCTTTCGTTTTTCCCAAAGTGTAACATGTTTTGGATATTTACCTATGCGAAGATCTTTATCTAACTCATTCCTTCTACAGAAAAGTTTCAAATCAGTTCGTGATTTTACATTGTCCTTTGTCTTCCCTTCAATGTTCATTAAGTTGTTGAAAAAATTTTCAAAAATAATTTTTTAATATGCATCACATCTAGATTATGATGTATCAAATTAGTTTTCTAATATGGCGAATCCTAAAAGATACTTCATTTTTCCAACCCAAGTTTTTACTAATGCTTCTATTAACTTCTTTAGATTCAAGTTTTGTAACTTTTAGCAACCCTAATTTATTAATCTCCTGCAATATCTCTTTACCGGCGTTATGGGGGGGAGTTGTTTGTATAATCATATTCTTAATGAAATTTTGTCTATTGTGTCTAAATGGATGATTTGGAGGAAGAAATTTCCTGTGGTTGTCAAACCAAGATGTTTTGCCCCTATTAGGAAGATAAAACGCATTAAAATCATTATCACAATAAGGGCAAGCCAATTTCCCTACTATGCTCTATCCAGACACCATAGTATACATAAGGAAATCATAAACAGTCCACATCAAAGATGATCTCAACAAAAAATTTTGCTTAAGAGACACATCATATGTCTCCATACCAAATTCCCAAAGATGATGCAATTCAAATACCAATGGTTATAAGAATACATCAATTTTATACTTTGTATTTGTAAGTCCTAGCACGATCACCATTAAGAACATATATGCCTCATTCATACACATCCATGGAGGCAAATTATAAGCAGTAATTATGATAGACCATGATGAATATTGTTAGCCAGATTGACCAAAAGGTTGGAATCCATCTGTCAACAACCCTAACCAATGGATAGCTCATTATTCCATCTTCCTATTCACATTCATTATGCCATCTCATGTAAGCTGCAGTAACATCATAAGCAGATAGTCTTTGATATCTTAGAGTTAGCGAGAAATAATACATCATAGGCAGATAGTCTTTGATTTCTACTTCATGATATGCTTTCTTGGTTTGAACCTATATTGACCACAAAATTTGCACTCTTGTAATTCCACATCATTTTCCCTAAACAACATGCATCCCAAATTGTAACAATCAATTTTCTAAACTAACAAACCAAGAATCTTAAGAAGTTTCTTCATATTGTAAAAATTATCAACCATTTTATGATCAGGAGGCAATGATTCATTATACCAATCAAGATTTTATCCAAACTTCAATCAGAAATATGCCTTTTAGACTTTATGTTCAATATTTGAGCAATTGAAGATAATTGAGTCATGGTCTCATAATTTGGCCATAATTCTTGGTCAGATAATTATAGTAATTTAAAAAACTTTTTACATTTGGTTTGGTTCTTCTGTAAGATTTTCTATATTTTCTTGAAAGGTATAATCGGCTGCATCATAAACCATTTGGGTGTTAGAATTTTTAGTTACACCCACATTATTTGTTATAAATCTAGTTTCCCCTTCAAACCCATCTACATTTGTTGATGAGTTTACTTCATTACCCCTTGAGGTGTTACAAATTAATGGCTCCCTATATCATGTCTACTTAAAATAATTTGGAACAAACCCTTTTTCTTAACAAATGTAGATTCACTTCATCAATAGGAAGAACATAAATATGTTTGCAATTTTTAAATGGACATCTGATTTTTGGACCATCCATATATGCAAGTTGAGAATAATCATAATCAATAAAAGCTTGAACTCCCTCAACAAACTCAAGGGTAATGAAACCATCGGGTGTTAATCATTTATGCATCCAAGATCTATCAGCATTACCCATTTCTATAAAACTGTTATTTAAAAAATGATTTCATAGTTAGATATAATAATTGTTAAGATAGTATCCATATTAATCTTATAGAACACTTAATCTTTAGTTTACACATTAACAATAACACAACAAGAAAGCATTGTATTATAGAATATGTATAAATTTTTGTAATGTCAAATGACAGGGAAATATTTTAGGTTGCATGTGATATCAATTAATTTCAAGTATCTACCATTTGTATCAACTAACTAATGAAAATATTTGCAGAGGAATTAATGGAATTATACTATTTCTTCATCTAAGTAGTTATCTAAGCATTAAATGATCGAGATGTTTACTTGTATATAAATAAATCATGCTTTAGAAAAAATAAGCAAAAACCCATTTCAATGATTAAAGTGAATAAACATATACAATAAAAAATAAATTTGAAAAAAAACAGAAAAATGAGTACCTTTATACTCCAGAAATGAAGGAAAAAATGCCCAGGATAGAAGTTGTAACAAGTCCCTGCGGCAACCAGCATAATATGATCTATAATGAGATATATCATATGGTCCAATAATAATGTCTTTGTAAAAGACAAATACTGTTGAAATTCACATAATCATTCATGTATGCATACTTTCAATAAATAAGAAGCTTGAATATAAAAAATAGTATATGAACAATTTTAGATTGTCAACATAAACAATAATATTTTGTTTAATCATGATACCTAGTAATGTCAATTCCTTTGACATATTAGGATAATCCTTTTGTTAATGGATTCACAATCATGAGATTTAGGCTAATATGCTTAATGACACTCTTTGTTTATGAACTTTTCTTTAATAATAAAGTAATTTATTTTATATGTTTAACACCTTTAAAAACTTGTATTTTTTCAAATGGAAAACAACTATGATGTAATCACAACAAATTTTTAATGATTTGACAACACTATTGACAACTACAAGTTTTAAAATAAATTTTTTAGTCATAAGCCATAAGTGGTGGTCTTAAATCATACCGTAAAACTCAATTTCTCTATTAGATGCAACAATGATAGATTAGCAGCTTTCTATGAAATTGCTACTCTAACTAAATGGAACAAACAAGTAATTATTGATTTTCTCTTGTCAACACATCTATATTGTCATTAGAGTTATGTTTAATCTTAAAGACCCATTTGAACTGACTTTTGTATAATCTTCTGGTAATTCAACAAGATACCAAACTTCATTGTCTTCTATAGATTTTAACTCTTCTTTCATGGTGGTTAATAACTTATTACAATTTTCACATTTAAGGGCTTGTGAAAACAAAACAAGAACGTTATCAATTCCTAAATCACCTTTTACCCCTTGTAAATAAATCATCTAGTTATCATTAATAGTTAATCTCCTTTTTCTTTAAGATCTTCATAATGCTACTTTATATGGCTCATTTACAATAGGTTCATTAATAGTGACTTCATTATTTGGAATTTGGCCGTTTTTTTTTCTTGTAAGTTGACAGAAGTTTCAACAACTCTAGTAATAAACACTTGAGAAGAAGTTATAGGCAAAAACACTTTTATTCTAACTTCTTGATTTCCACTTTATGTAACTCTAAACTCTAGTTAGTTTCATTATTTTCGATGGATCTAGAATTTCCACTTTTGGAAATTGTTATACTATTATTAGGACAATAAATTTTTTCCTTTAGATTTTTCTAAATAACAAATGAATGACCTACTAATTGTTCTTAAATCTAATTTTATTTATTATGGATTATAGGTTTTTACTTCTATGAAGTAACCCCAAACATGTAAGTACCTTAAAGTAGGATTCCTTCCTATACACAACTCAAAATGTGTCTTAGGAACTATTTTTCTACAAGCCCTATTAAATAAATACATGAAGATTTTAGAGCATATCCATAATGACAAGGGTAAAGAACAATGATTCATCATGTCCATTAAGGTACGTTTACACCTTTTAACTACATCAATTCGTTATGGTATAATTGGAATTGTGTATTGAGCATATATATCACACTTTTTAAGAAATTTTACAAATAGACCAAGATGTTATTTTTTTTCACTATATCTCCCATAATATTTATCACTCTTACTAAATCTGACAATTTTCACTTTTTATCTAGTTATCTTTCTACCTCATCAAGAAACACCTCTAAGATGTCTATTGATTGAGTTTTTTTATGTAATAAATAAATATAATGTAAAAATCATCAATAAAGGTGATGAAAATTTTTGTCCAAGAAATAATGGAACATTAGAAGCCCCGTATATATTGATGTGTATAATTTCAAAAAGATGTGTGCTTCTTGTGGCTTCTTTCATAACTATATGTTATGTATGTTTTACTTTAATATAATCGACAAAAAATTCCATTATCATTAAAATCTAAATCTAGAAGGATTTCATTCTTTACTAATCTAACCATTCTTTCTTTTGATATGTGACTTTAACGTTTATGTCACAAATAAATTGAAATTTCTTTTATGAAACCTTTTTTAGTATCAACATTATGATACAAGGTCAACAAATTTTATGTAAAAATATTATCAAGCTTTAATTTTTACAAACCATCACAAAGAACATCAAAATCAATAAGGTAATTATGTTTGGACAAATTGAAACATCTATTACTAAATTTCAAAAAGTCTCTTATAGTATCAAGGTTTGATTTAGGAAATGGTAGGAACATAAAGAAATTGAAAAAGATCTAAATGATGTCCTTCATCTAAAATCAAATGGTAGGCTCTAATAGATTTAACTAGTGCTTTGAATTAATTTCCCATAGAGACAAACTTTTCATTAGTATGATTTAGGTCATAAGGGATCTTTACATTGCATTGGAAATATAAATGGTAAATCTAGTATCAATCTACTGAGTTTTGTATGAAACTTTAGCTAAATTTGATTAGAAATATAATAAAGCACTAAGCTTAACTTTCATTTTAAGCCATGTCTTATACTTTAAGAAATCTTTATGATAATGTCCAGTTTTAATGTCAAAATTAGATTTATCAATTCTCAGCTCCTTTTTATATATTGAAGTTGATGACACGTCAACTTTATTCAATAATGGTTATTGAATGACAGAAAAAAGAATGAGATGCTACTGCAACGTAAATAATCCTATATTTTGCTTGTAGTTTTGTTGTATTTACATATTCATATATCAAACCAGTTCCTATCCTACTCCTTAACAGCAAACATGTCATGAAATGTTACATTTCAAGTAACTGGATCCTCGCTAAGAATAGTTCACATCTAATTAATACCCAAATGACTCAAAACCACAAAATTTTCAAACTTAATAACATTACAAACAAGAAAGATGGAACCACATTTGATGAACTATGTAATCCAAATTCGGTAGCGTAAACTTAAAAAAATGGACGCCATTTCACAATTTATAAATCAACAAAAATGGATATTTGAAGAGATTGTGAGCAAGATAGAACAAAGCAAAACAAAAGATTAAAAGGTTAAGACCTTATAAATGAAAAAGAAGCTAGTTTTCGATGAAGTAAGGGTGCGAAGCTATTTAATCAGGTCGGGTCAAAACGAGAGTCGTGGGAGACAGTAGGTGACAGTGGGAAACGTCATTTCCTGGGATGAGGGTGGGAGATGGTAGGTGGGAACAATTTAGGGTTATAAAAGCCTAATTTTTGTACAGACCTCAAATATTTCTTGACTTTGAGGTCAAATTTGAGGTCTGCATTGTTTTTTTATGAAACTTTTTCCCTACGAAAAATATCATTTTGTAGGTAAATTGCCTATGGAATCACATTTTGATAGGGAAATTCCTTATAAAATGGTGTTTTCATAGGGAATTTTCCTATGGAAACATCACTTCGTAGTAATTTACCTACAGAAACATATTTCTATCGAGAAATATTTCTGTCAAGAAATTCCCTTAAAAAAACATATTTTTGTAGGAAAATTACCTACAGATTCACCTTTCTTTAGGGAAATTTCCTACGAAAATTTTTTTCGTTGGTAAATTTTGTACGCAATTTTTACGGGGAACTATTGGCGCCTATTTTTATGACTGCTTTTATTATTTTGTCGCTAAATTTCATCGACAAAGTTTGGTGGTAAAATTCCCTCCACTTTTAATGACGAATTTTATTTTCTATCATAAAATACCTTTTTTTCCTAACAAATTTACCAACGAAAAGCAATTTTTGTCAGTAATTTACTATAAAATTATTTTTATAGGAAATATTTCATCAGTAATTAGCAATTTTCTTGTAGTGAGGGACAAGTAGCTAACTTTTAAATTTGTTGATTTAACACCTGAAAAAATAGTGAAGTATTGCAAATATTTCATAATAGTATTAATCGATTGGATATCAAAACTACAAAGCAAAATTAAGTTATTATCAGAAGATAAATTGTTAACTTTTGGTCCTTACATCTAAAATGACACTTAAAAGGCTTACCTAAATTGATATTATATGTAATAAGTCTAGTATGGTCCTCTATGAATAATCTTAAAATATATAGAGATAAAAAGTCTCCTTACTTAAAACCTTTAGCTCTACTGAATGCTTAAGTTAGTTCACTATTAACTAGAACACTATAGGAAGGAGTTGAGATGCATTTTTAAAACCATTTGATGAATTTCTTTTTAGGAAACCAAAAGCCTCAAAAGTATTTAGAATGAATTTCTAACTAATGAAATGAAATGCCTTATGGAATTCAATCTTATAGGGTAGCTTCTGATGTATATTTTCATATGGTAAAACTTGAATATCTCTTGCACCACTAGTATATTATCCATAATGCTTCTTCCTTGAATGAATCTCTCTTATGTGGGATTGATGATGTCCTTTGGGATAGCTTTCAATCTAATGGTCATGATTTTAGAAATGATTTTATAAAGAGTGCTGCTACAAGAAATAGGCCTAAAATCATAAAAAGAAGAACAATTAGGATTCCTGGGGATAAGAGAAATTTCTTTTTCATTTCCTTAGTGACTTTCCAAAAATGAAAATTTCTTAAATATCTTTGGACATGATTTTTTACCTAATGCAAAGAGTTTTGAAAAAATGAAGCATTAAAGCCATAAGATCCTGGAGCTTGGTTAGTATGAACATTGAATAATGCCTTTTCAATATCTATAGTTGTCAAAGACATATTGAGAGAATCTATCTGATATTGAATGGGAGCTAGTAAAATGAAAGAGTCAATGTCCTACACAAAATAAATATAATTTGCTTTAATTAATAAGTAGTCCTTGAAATAATTGAAATCTAGTCTTTATATCCTCTTTTTTCCTATAAGGAAACTTCCTTAGGATGTGTTAAGCCACCAATTTTGTTGATGTTCCTTTTACATTGATTAGGCTATAGATTTGTGCTTGAGGAGCGAATTGTGAGTTCTAAAACTTGTAATTATCTATTAAGGGTAGCTTTTCTTTAATTTGATGTTATTAGTACAAGGATTAGTATATAGTTCATTATGATCTATTTGGAGAACTCATTTGGCTTCAACAATAGCAAAGATCATATCTTTATTGAAATGATTTGTATGAAATTTCGTAAGCTTGTCTCTTATTTTTACAACTTCCTCGTACACTTGAAGTACTAAAATCCTTCCACAATAGTAGAAATTTCCTTTATAACCACTTCCTAGTAGCCCTCTAGTTTAATTAAATGATTAAAGAATATGAATGGAGATCCTGTTATCCTTTTATGTTGCTAAAGTTGTATCTCTATAGAGCTATGATATGAAATAAGGGAGAATGAATAGGCCATAATTGTCAGAGTATCTAGTTACCTAAAGTAAGTTAACAAGTTCTCTGTCAAACTTTTTCCTATTTAACTACTTACCTTCTTTCTTATTGCTCTAGGTGAAGAAATTCCTACTTTATATTAAATTAGTCAATATAGGGGAGCTTAAAAATTCCTAAAATCATCATTAGATTGCTTAAGTTATTGAGTGGATCCTTAAATTTCTTGAGAATATAAAATGCTATGGAAGTCTCCCACTACTACTAAGATGTCTAAGTAAATGCATGTTTTAATTTCAAGTTATACCATAATTGTTTTTTCTTTAATGTCATATTAGCAATATAAATGTTATAATAATGTCTTTATGGAGGGAAGCTAGGTCGATCCTCAAGTTGATGAATTATACTAAGCAGTGAAATTGAGTAGCGCTAATTTCTTTAAGGTCATAAGCAACTATGATTCTAACATTATAGTGGGAAAGAAGGTTGGATATGGATAATCATTTTTTCTAAAAAATATTGACCTTTGCTCAATCTATCAACCTTTATTTTAGTCTGTAAAAAACCAACTATAGTTGGTTTTCTATTATTAAACTAACTAGAGATAGCTTGTTGCTTCAAGAGGTAGTTCAAGCTCCTTACATTCCAAGCTATAATCATTAGGATATTTAAGGCTGAGAGCCTTTTCCTTTTGGTTTCCTACTAGGTCTTTTCTTGGGTACAGGTATGAATTATTTTTCTTATTCTGTTTCCTAAATGTCAGGCACTTTTTTCTTTCTCTTTATTAGAATTCCTTCTTGCCTATTTTTAGTAACATGCCTCTCTAGGATCTCAGAATTTTAAAGAAGGGATGTAAAGTGGGGGGACTTAAATGGCTTAATCAGCTTCAAGAGCTTTAGGAGTTTTAGGAGCTGATATAGTATTAAGATCATTATTTGGATTTCCTAAATGAAATATAAGATCTTGAGCTTTACCTTCAAAAGAGATGTTATATATTCACTTCCTTATATTTTGACCCCAATTATTGCTTTATTCTTTTTAACTCCCAGTTACAAAATTTTTCCTTTCAAATTCCAGTTTTTATTTTGAATACTTTATGTAAGTTTCTAACGATAATAAAGTGATATTTTAGGCATCATTAATCCACCTTCTTTTTTGTTTTAATCTTTGGATTCTTAAAGTTTTAGGTAAAGTCATGTTCTTCTCCTCCTCAATAACTTTCTTGGCATAACCTACTTTACTTGGCAGTATATTCATCAAAACATGTAAGTTTGCCAATGGAGCTCAACAGATAACTAAGTCCTATAATAGATCAATACTTTAGCGGTATATCATGAAACTAAACCTATAAAGGTACATATTTCATACCTTTTTTGTCAAGTTATATCTTTGGTTTCCACTTGAGAAGAAAAAGGAATTTTCTATTCTAGTATAAAGGTTCTTGTTCAGGGGCATTTAACATTCATATAGCATCAAATAATCTGAATAATAAATACTTTGTCTTCCTTAGCAATAAGCGTCCAATTTAGTCCTCATTTTATGTATTTTTTTGACCATTTCTTTATTTGAGGAAATGAGAGCCTATCATCCATGAAATAGCCCACTAATATCATCTTCCATCTAGCTATCGTTAACTTAAAAACTTCAGGTAGAGGGGAAATAATTTTATATTTGATTCCTAACTTAAGGGATGTACTTGAGTTTTCCTTTAGGTGTTTGATCAAATACAACCTATATCTAAATTTTAGCAGAGATGTTCTAGTTATTAGGGGATCCAATAGATTGATATTCAAAAAGGGACGGATAGCACCCCTCTAAATAGCCAAAAAAGGAAGAGTAGAAGGAGTAAGGGGCAACCCTCTCTTAACAAAAAGAAGTAGCAAGATGGGTGAAAGAGTTGAAAGAATCAATAAGAAAGGAGAGGCTAGAGAAGAAGTAGAAGCAAAAGCCATCTTTTGAAAAGTAAGAGAAGTGAAAGCTTTAAAAGTGGTATTTTGGGCGACCAAAGAGGAGAATGGATGGGCAAAGGAAAAATACCAAATGAAAGGAAAAGAAGCAATGTCTGTTCTCCAAGATTAAGACTACCAAGAACTGATGTGGTTGACAGAAAATATAGGTTTCAATTGCTTGACTTGGTTCTACTTTTAAAAAGGAAGAGAACCAATTTTTTACTTGAAAGAAACTAAAAAATCAAACACCGTTAATTAAAATGAAATAATTAAACTAACTTTGACCAAAGATAAAAAACGGAAGTATTAATCATGCAGGTTTAGAAAATAACGACTAGATAAAGAAGTTGCTTACTAAATAATGTCCTAAATTTTTAGTTTCATTTCTTATTATCAATAACATTGTTTCAGTTCTTATTGGTGTATTAAATTTGGAAAGAAAGAAACTGTAGGATTTTTAAACTAGAGAGTAGAAGCATAGAGATGATTTTCAGGACATTTTTTCTTCAATGCAGATTGGCTACGTTAATAAGAGGAATAGCGGCAAACCTTTCCACTAACATGAAGAGAAGATAGGGATTGGAGCAAACTATCATGATTAAGCTGATTACTAAGAATCATAATCCTTTGTAACCTAGATCTTTTGCACTAATCTAAATCTTTCGTACCTATAGGTTGTACATAAATTTTATTTAATGAAATCAATTACTTAAATAATTGTTTTAGTTCTTTTTAATATAAAATACCTTAAAATAAAACATAATCAATCCCTATTCATAATTATTCTTTTCTAGTATAATTGAAATGCCAATTTTCATTTTACTTTCACAAATTAGTTGAAGTGGTATAAATCTAGTTTACAAAATTTTCCTTGCAAATTTGTTAAGGATATATCACTTTAAAACCAAATACAAAATACATTTGCCCTTTGAAGACATGTTCTCACCATATTTCCACTAATTGCTTCAAAATACATTGTTTCTAGTTTCTACAACAAAATTGAACTATTTATTAAAACAAATTAGAAAAAGAATATTATAAAAACAACTTTTTAAAACTCGTTTTAGTGTAATAAAGAAGTGAATCTTCCAAAAGACAATAAAAATGACTGTTTTTCAAATTTTTCTGACATAAAATGGGGGATTTTAAAAAAAAGAAAAACTCGTTAGCGTGAAAAACAAAACCAACAAATTAAAATATTAAGATGAATAAGAATTAATTAAGTAATTACATGTAATTATAGATTTCTGTATCCAGTATCCTTACCGCTGTAGTCATATCCGAAGTACCCACCAAAATCTCTCTTTATGAACTATTTTATAAAAATTCTGCTCTATGATTTTAACCTCCTTAAATTAAATGGTTTTTTTAATACTTTTTGAAAGGTGGGAGTGTTGGGAAATCGGTCGAGATCTGATCCTAACTGCAGTTGAATAATTACGAAATTTTTTCGCGAATTTTGATTTCCTAAAAACCAAGATCTCTTTAATTCTATAAAATGATTAATACAAATCATAATAAAGCGAAAACTTAAT
>JANIIA010496197.1:0-14840 GCA_027478495.1 Erythroxylum alaternifolium | reverse complement strand
ATCCCGAGTCTGAGTCCTGTGTGGGTGAGTCACTCGCATGAGCATGTGTGAAGTGTGAGATGTGAGAAAAGTGAAGACAGCCCAGTTCTTTTTCTCTTACAAATATTTCTAATATACTCATCTGATTGCAAATACTACACTTCATATTTCGCCTAAACCAACAATAATTGAAAGTATGATTCGTCTTTTTGCAGTAAGAACAAGTGCAAACTTACCCTCTAGCCTACTGACCTCCTTTCCTCCTTTTCGATTCTTTTTCTTTTCATCCTTCTTCTTGCATTCTCTCTACTTAATGTTGGCTTGGTTATATATTATGTTCATCCTGAAGGCCAAAATTTTAGCCTCAAACCTTTTAAGAATGCTAATAAAGGTTATGAAAACAAATCTCTTTGCTTTTAAGACTTCTTCAAGTAGCCTAAGTTGATTTACTACTTTCATAAGTTTGTCAACATATTCTTCAATGTTTCAGAATCATTCGTTATTAATAGCTTAAATTTGCTCCACAAATTTATTACTTAAAGTTACATTTTCCTTTCTAACTCTTGGAACTCATCTTTGATCTTGTCTTAAGTTTCTTTACCTGTTTTATATGCCATAATAGCAAAGATTGCTTCTAATGTAGCACCCCACTCTCATAGAGCATATCCCCGAACATACCGATGGTAATTGAGAACATACTATACAAGAGTGACATGCTAGGACAATCATTCATACTAATTGTAATTTTTTCACGCATCTCAAAAGTCATTACAATATCACAATGAATCTAAATTCAAGCAACAAAACTTTTTTTTTCAATTAAAGCTCGCTTTGGCTTGTTACATTCATAAATACACTCAGTCATGAATGTCATTACACTTTACAATTCACATAAACACTGTACAATATTTTCGAAATACAAGTTAAATATATATATAAATCATTGAAGACTTGTGTAGATGCAACTAATCCTGACCTCTATCTTTTATTCGATTATAGTGGCTATATTCCAGTTTGTCTAACTATGTATCCCCTAAACCTGAAAGACAACGTTGCAATTTTGGTGAGTTTTGCGAACTTAGTGAGTAGACCATCCTTGATGGCTCACTCATATCACATAACACAATAATTCACAGATAATTCACATCATCACGTAAGGCACATCACTTCACTAATCATCATATAACATCAAACATCATCTTTGTTCACTTATTTCATATTTTGCATTCAGGATCATTCAAACTATTTATTTCAATCATTTAATTAATGCATATCAAATATATATATGCAATGCTCATGAGACTCACTTTCGATTATTACGTTGTTGTGACCGAGTGCCTATAACTGTCCTTTATCTATTATAGATACTGGGCTCATTAATAACTATCTCGTATCTGTTGAGAATATCAGGCTCATTATACATAGTGAGCTTTTAGCTCTTAATCACATTGTGAGCTTTAAGCTCTTTTTCGGTGGCTACTCTGGTCATAACTACTTTTATCTGTTCATATATTCATGTAATGAAATGCATCAAATCACATAAGTTCAATCAGTCATTTTATTTCACTTTACACATTCACTTTCACATATCATCAGACCTAAGTTTGGCATTCAAAAAATATGTTGAGAATCACTTATTCCTTGCTCTTTCACATTCCGAACTTTAATAAATTTCAAAGTGTTAAAATGTCCGGAATTACCACATTCACATTCACATTCACATCAATAATAATTCAATACAGATGTTTAAACAGAACAATTAATTAAGAGGAGACCATCTAGGTCGACTCACAGTACATTCCATCTTAGCATTAGCTTTCATGATCCGTATAAGTCTAGACGCTGACTTTCAATCCTATGTCTCAACTTCATACAATACATATTTTACATACATTACTAATTTGCACAATCACATAAACATTCAATTATACACATGTGTATATGTGTAATGTATAATGCATGCTTAGTTTGACTATTCTGGGTATATTTCTTTAATCTCATAACTCAATCACTTAAACAACTTCACTTGTTTATGTCTAACTTGCACTTAAGTTCATAGCTAAAAAAACTTGGTTATTCTAACATCACAATTCAATCATTCATCAATTCTCTTCTAGCGTCGTAAGATCATATAATATGTAAGTTCTCATTCATTTTTACTTAATACACATTTGTCACCTTTTTTGAATCACATTAGCATTTATATGAACACCTTCATTCCCATTATACTCATAATTTTCTAGATTTTGGTACTTTGATATCAACAATTCACTCACTATGCTATAACCTCATTTATCACTCTAAACATTTCATACATTTAATCACTTAATCCCTCATCAATTAAATTCATTTCAAGTCTCATTCAAGCCTAGATGCTCCATAGGAAAGTGCCTAACCATTTGTTGTTTCAACTATCACATAAAAGATAACATCTCACATTTAGGCCATTCCCACGATTGTGGAGGCCATCCCATGATCGTGGGATTCATCAACAGAACACATTTTTTGCTTTCCTTTCAATTCCCATGATCGTGGGTTTTGTTATCCGTAAATTTCTAACTCTTTTCTTCATGATTTCTAGATTTTAAACTCTTATATGTTACAACCAAACCATCTTATGCTACATTAGTCATTTCTACCTCATTTCCCCTTCATTCTCACCTTATCTCTATCTCAATATCATTAATAAACAAATCATAATCTATGTTTGGTCATAAACAAAAAAACAAAACATCCATGTATAAATACATTCATCAATTTTCTGCACACATTCAACTTCATTATCACCTTCACTTTATTTCTAAACTTTCATCCTAGTTCTTCTCATTTCAAGATGCTAAATTATTCTTTTCTTTAGCTTCAAATCTCAATTTATATCCTCACATAACAACTTAGAACTTATGGCTTTCATATACCAAAAACATATAATTCCTTCTTCAAATTTTCTGCACTCTTTCTATACACAAAATTAGGTCATACACTCATCTCTTCTTTTGTCAATTATCAAATCTCATTCAAATACCAATTTCACTATTAATCATCCATAAAACAATACATAATTTTTTATTTATCATTATCAACATATCATTACTCTTCAACCACCATTTTTATGATCATTAAATCTCAAAAACATCTCTATATCAACTTATGAGTTATTATTCATCATAAATGAAAAAACAAGACATCTATATACTCATTTCTTCGCTCACGTTTCAACATATGTTCATCACCATTTTATGGTCTATCAACTTCTAACTATCATCATAAAAGTTGCTATTTAACAACTAATGAAGAATAATGCTTTACACTTACTTGTTTAACTCAACTCTTCTCAATTCATCACATAGCCCTAGCTCCCAAGCATCATTCGATCATCATCATTCAAGGTGGAAAGGTTAGGTCTTTCAGTAACAAGATGGAGAAGATGACAAAAATAGAAGTAGCAAATGAAGGGTGAGAGCAAGATTCAACGTTGAGAGGTGAAAATGAGTGTCATGATCTGGAGAAGAAGAAAGAAGAAAATAACGAAAAAAAAGAGAAGAAATAAGTATGTATTAACCAAATGAAATAAAAAAAGATGGTCTTTCAATGAAAAATATCGAGAGTGAGGTGTATGGCATGGCAAGTGACACTTGTCACTTACCACATGTCACCACCTTGTGGTTCTCACTTGGTCTCTTTTAATAATTAGTTCATTTGTCCTCCAATTTCTAATTCAATTGTCTCTCAATTTTCAATGACACTTGTCATTAAATCCTAATGTCTCTTATCAATAATTTCTACTACCATTTGACATTTATTTTTACTACTATTTATTAATTATCTTGCCACTTGGTATTTTTTAGTCTAAAAATACACATAAATATCATAAAATTTTCAAAATTTCACCAAAAATTCTAAACAAAAAATATAGTTCATCAAACCAATTTTCAACACAATTTATTCACTATTCACATCATAATCACATTAGAATTATTTATAGCTGGAAAATGTCAAATGAGTGCATGAACAGTCATTGTAATGTATGCAAAAAAATTAAATTCACGTGTGTGTATGCTAATATTATGCATGAACATGAAATGCATTTTCTAATTTCTCATTACTATTTCTCATTTACAGAAATCTAGAGTTCTAACCCTTAGTATGGAAATGGGATGTTACATTTAAAACTAGAGTATATATGGCTGCTAACACTTTATATCTCTTAGATTTCTCCTTGTTGTGCTTTTTAAAATAATATGCCATTGGATTATATGAAAATTGACATGGGCCAGCCTCCTATCTCAACCACATCCCATTGATTAAAAGCTCTCAATTACACCTTCGTCTTGACATTTCATACTACATAATTCATTTGGAACAATGGATTTGTTATTGTAGGAAAAAATTAGTTGAAGGAATTCCATCAATACAAGTCCAAAATTTTTTAGTTTTCTATGAAGAAGGAAAGAGAAAGTGAATCCTCACCTGTTTTCACGAACACGATTCATTAAGAGCCTTTAAAACTGTAATATTTTGACAAAGTTATTGTAATATCATAATATTTTTCTTACTAAGATTCACAGACGTAACAAAAGAATAAGTGAACAAGCAAAAGCACTTTTATTTCCCTATTCATTTTGTTTTTATCACAAAAGATAAAGTGTAAAACAAATAAAAGAGTATGCCAAGATTAAAAAAAACCTCAGAAAATTCGAATGCAAGATTAAAAAAATGTCATACATTTAAGATGGTTAACTTGTTATATAGGTACAACTATTGCAACTAACCATAATAAGAAGGTAAGTTCGTTAATGTTATTTTTTTATGCAAATGACTTAGGACACTATTGTGTTTTAGGGCAAATTCTCCTTCAGTAAGAACACATTCTATAATATTAGAAGTTACCAGAATATATTACAAGATGATATAGAAACAAAAGATTACATCGTTTATGATACAAGGGTGTCTCAAATTGTATTTCTATTATATAAATTTGACACGAGTATGTTTGTATTTATGTATTTTTATGGACTTTCAACAAAAGTACTTGAACTATCAGGCTCGACCATGGGTAAGGGTAGGAAGGGCACCTTCCCAGGGCCTACTCTTAACTTGCCCCTATTTTGACTCATTTTGTTCTTTATGAGGGCTTACTTTTGATGCTTATAAAGATTTTAAAAAAAGGCAAAATAGGAGCCCTTTTTTTTAGTTTACCCAGGGAATATAAAACGTATGACAGGGTTGTGTCAAAAAATCAAAATTGTATAAATAACCTAAAAATAGACTTGGAAGGATGAATGACTTTCATGTTTTACGAAAAATGCATTAACTCTAACACTACCAATGAGCAAAGAGACATTGGTTCCCTGTATGATGAGTTTATAAAGAAATATCAATTAAAGGTAGTTTGAAATGCTAACTTTATGTTATTCTAATGTTAAAATACTTATCTAAGTGAATTAGGGCATGTCATCAAAATGTTTGAAGCGTAACTTGTAGGCCATCTCTAAGTTTCTAAAGCTAGAGAACACTCGTGACCAAGATAATAAAAAACATGAATTTTGTAATGTTTGCAACATAATTATACACATTAGTTATTTCAATTAAGATGCTACTGTATTTATTTTAAGTTGCTATTCTGATGATGTTAGAAGTAGTTAAAGGTGTACTTATTCAATAGATATTAAAACAAAGACATTTAGGATAAAAGTTACGAGAATCTTATGTGATTAAGTAATTTTTTAAATTCTCAATTTTTTTTGCAATTTTTAATTTTTCGGAAAAACTCTTTCATTTAAACTTTTGTTAAAAAATAATATCAAAATATATATGACATAAACATTATACGTTAACTAATTAAATGATATTGATATGATGATCTAATTCTTAAATTCAACCAAAACTAATTATCTCAAGTTAAGTATAATATGTTGTTCGTGGGTGGTTACCCACATAACACAGTAGTTTACCAATTCAGGTGGGTCGTATCTATTGGTTTTGTTTTTAAAATCTCACATCCATTTACAATCGTCTTTGCCCGCTATTTTGATGGGAAGACAACGCATAGTATAAAATGTGGGAAATGGTGTTTGGTTCCTAAGCTTGGCATTATTCTGCACACACCATCTTATTGCATTTGCTAAAGCTTAGAAGAACCCTCACACCTAGTTGAATCTCAACATCAATGGCAGAAGGTATGAGATTAAAATTTCACATTTGTTTATTCTCATATCTAACACTTGGTATTAGAGAAAATTTACCTCTGCCTTGATGTATTAGGTGACTTTTCTGTTGCAAATATTAATGTTGGTAAAGTAAATATATTGTGAAATTGATCTTTCATTTCTAAAGGAAATTCAATTATGTTTAAAATAACTTTTGAATCATCAAAAATAGAGTTTTAGAAGCCAAGATATAGTTAGATTTGTAAAACGGGTAGGATCCGGGTTAAGTTGACCAAGTTGGAGGTTGAAGACGATTCACAATGCATGCGTTTTTTATTATTTGCTAAAAATGTGGGTTTTTTCATAACAATTTTCTGGGCACTCATTTTCTTTAATAATTAACCCTTTCGTTGTTCATTTTTATTAATTAAAAGAAAAAGTTTTCATGAGGTCACCATCAAAGGCTTTGAATTGTGTTTGCTTTAATTGTTGCATGAAGTCTAGAAAAACAATTGCTTTGCATGAATTTTGCAGAAACTTGTATTTCGCGAGGCCCATCATTGGAAAACTTTGCATGAATTCTAAAAATAGAACCTTGTATTTCGTGGGACCCTCATTGAAAAGTTTTAGGTTTATACTTATAAAGAATAAATTGTTTGGAATTTGGATTGAAAGTGGTCCATGTTTATATTGTATTTACATATTGAACTCATAAAATTTTAAACTTTGATGGATTATTCCAATTTTGTTGAACTGCATGATTTCAATCATTGTTTGATTTTAAATTCATGTATATATTTTATGTAGATATATGTATTGATGCATGATTAATTAATTTTAAAGGATTATGTGGAATTTTTATTATTAATATTTTGCCTAAAATGAGGTGTTTTGTGATCAATATAATTTTAATTAGTTAAAGATTAGCCACAATATCCTTGATTAAGAGAAATTGTATATTAAGTGCTATGGATCACATATAGTAAAATGACACAAATTGTAATTAATCATATTCAAATATAATAAATTTTATCTCACAAGAATATTTATTATATTGGCATGGTTAATTAGGATGAAATAACAAATTTTCTTTTTTTAATTTACCCACAATTATTATGAAAACGAATACAATTTGATAGTTTCATCATAAAGGTTATGCATGAATCTTTTAATTAAAGCCTAGCCCGTGTGTAGTTTTAATTGTTATATATTTCACATTTGAAATATGATTGCATGTTTTAACATTGGTAAAACATGATATATAATTATTTGCTTCAAAAGTTAATGAAATAAGTATGTTTATTTGAATTTTGTGCAATTATTCAAATTGCGAATTTTTCTGATATTCAATGTGATATTCTTAAATTGACTGGTGATAACTATAAAATATGGAAAGAAAGGATTCTCCTCCGATTAGGGTGGGTGGACATTGATTATGCTATCTGAAAAGATGAACCACCTGCACCTATTAAAACTAGCACTCAGGTTGAAATTACTCTTTATAAATATTGGGAGAGATCTAATCACCTCAATATGATATACATAAAGACCAAAATTAATGCTAGTATTCGTGGTTCTATTAGAGAGTGCGATCATGTTAGGGATATACTGAAGGCTATTGATGAATAGTTTGAGTCTTCAGATAAGGCCCTAGCTAGCACTTTAATGACCAAGTTACCATCAATAAATCTCACAAGTGTTAGAGGTGTGCGTGAGCACATCATACAAATGAGGGACATTGCGGCTCAGCTAAGGTCTCTTGATGTTGAGATGTCTGAGTCTTTCCTTATGCATTACATACTTAATTCCCTTCACCTCAATATGGACCCTTTAAAATCTCTTACAGCACACATAAGGATAAATTGTCTATCAATGAACTACTAGCTACGTGTGTTCAAGAGGAAGGAAGGTTAGTAATGGAATTAGGTGAAAGTGCACGTATGGCTATAGAAGGAAGGAATAGAGTGCAAGCTAGACAAAAAGGAAAGGGTCAAATACTAGTCCATAATAAAATAAAAAAATGATTTCAATCCCAAGTGTCACTTTTGAAAAAAAAGAGGGGCATATAAAGAAGGATTGTGCCAAATTTAAGGCTTGGCTTATGAAGAAAGGTATTTCAATATCACTTGTTTATTATAAATCTAATATGGTTAATGTTTGTCATAACACTTGGTGGATTGATTATGGTTCTATAATATATATTTCCAATACTTAGCAGGGCTTTCTAAACCATAGGAAGCTAGTGGGCAGTGAACAATGCATCTATTCAGGCAATAAGATGCATTCACATGTGGAAGTTGTTGGCACATGCAAATTAGTTTTAAATCCTAGTTTGTTTTGAATTTGGAAAGAATGTTTTAAATTCCAAGTTTCTCTAGAAATTTGATTTCAGTTTCAAGGCTTGTATTTTTAGGTTATTCCTTTAACTTTTGAAATACATCATTTAGTTTATATCATGGATCTATTCTTATTGGTAATGGTACAATGATTGATGTTCTTTTTTGAATTAATTTGCAAGAAATGTTTTTCATAATACAATGCATGTCCATAATAATGCTGGTATTAAAAGATGTCTTATGAATGAACAATCCTCTATGAAAGAATTAAATTAGTGAATGATGGAGTACTTAATACTTTGGATTTGACTAAATTTGCTATTTGTGTGGATTGCATAAAGGGAAAACAGACCAATAATACAAAGAAAGGTGCTAAAAGGAGTTCAGATAAATTAGAGATCATATATACAAATATTTGTGGTCCAGAAATGGACTCGTATAGTCAGAAATACTTTATTTCATTTATAGATTATTACTTCGTGGTACATGTACCTCTACTTACTTCATAACAAGAACGAAGCATTAGATGTCTTTAAGGTATTTAAAATGAAAGTAGAGAGAAAATGCGGTAAGCAAATAAAGATCGTGAGATCGGATAAGGGTGGAGAATTTTGTGGTAGATACACTAAGGATAAACAAGCACTTAGTCCATTTGCGAAGTTTCTTGAGGAGCATGGGATAATAACTCAATACACGATGCCTGGGCCTTCAAACTAAAATGGTGTAGCAGAAAGAACAAATCGAATATTATTAAACATGGTGTGGAGTATGCTTAACAGCTCTAAGCTTCCTAAATCCTTGTGAACTGAAGCTCTTAAAATGATAATATATATATATTAAATCAAGTTCTCACCAAGGCTGTTTCAAAAACATTGGATTTGTGGAAAGGTTGGAAAATGAGTTTGCGACATATACACGTTAAGGTAAGAGTTTATAATTTGTAAGAAAAGAAACTTAATCCAAGGACTATAAGTGAGTATTTCATTGGATATACTGAAGGTCCAAAGAGTATAAATTTTATTGTCCATCTTATAGTATTAGGTTTATGGAATTAAGAAATGTAAAGTTTCTTAAGAATGACTTGATCAGTGAGAGTGATCAATCTCGAGACTTAGTTCTTGAGAAGGATCATTTTCACACAAAAACTCCTACTTCAAGTAATAGATTGATTGTCATTCCTAGCATCAATCAAAGTCAAACAAGTGTTGAACAATCAATCATTAAAGTCCCACAAGCTGCTGAAGACAATTCAGTAGATCCGAATGTTCAGCAATCATCAGATATTATTGAACAACCAGCTGTACAAGCTCCTCTACAGGAGGGAACTAATACAACATTAAGCAGATCAACTATAGATAAAAAAATAGCAGTATTTTAGTGATTACATTATGTATCTACAAAAAGCTGACTATAATATTAGAGCCAAGAATGACCATGAAATGTTTTCACAAGCTATGAGTTGCAATGAATCTCAATTGTGGTACAATGTTATAATAGATGAAATGAATTCTATGGCATCTAACAAAGTCTGATATCTTGTCGAATTGCCTCATGCAAAAGACATTGGATGTAAATCGGTCTTCAAGACAAAACAGGACTCATTAGGAAAAATTGAAAGATGTAAAGTTAGACTTGTTGTTAAAGGATTTACTCAACAAGAGGGAATCGATTACATGGAGACCTTTTCTCTTGTATCTAAGAAGGATTCCTTACAAGTGATTATGGCATTGATTGCCTATTTTGATTTGGAACTACATCAAATGGATGTAAAAATAACATTCCTTAATGGAGATTTAGAGGAAGAGGTTTACATAAAACAACCAGGCCAATTCTCTTCTAGTGATGGTGAGCATTTAGTGTGCAAGTTTAAGAAATCCATATATGGATTGAAACAAGCCTTTCGTCAATGATATTTGAAATTACATGATATCATTTCTTCGTATCGTTTTGTAGAGAATATCATAGATCAATGCATATTAGAAAGTTAGTGTGAGTAAAATTTGTTTCCTTGTTTTATATGTAGATGATATTCTACTTGTCACTAATGACAAGGGTTTTGTTATATGAGATGAAACAATTTCTTTCTAAGAATTTTGATATAAAAGATATAGCTGAGGTATCTTATTTCATTGGCATTAAGATCCATAGGGACAAATTTTAATGCAATTTGGGTCTATCCCATGAATCCTATATTAATAAGGTCTTAGAGAGATTTCGGATGAAACATTATTCACCGAGTATCGCACATAATGTGAAGGGTGATAGGTTCAATTTGAACCAGTTCTCCCAAAATGAGCTTGAAAGGGAACAAATGAAAAATATTCGATATGCTTCTGCAGTAAGGAACCTAATGTATGCTCAGGTTTGTACAAGACCTGACATTGCATTTTCTATTGGAATGTTAAGAAGATAATAGAATAACCAAGGTATAGACCATTGGAGAGCTGTCAAATATGCGATGAGGTACCTTAATAGGACCAAAGATTAAATGCTTATGTATAGGTGAACTAACAATGTCGAGGTAGTTGGCTACTCGGATTCAGACTTTGCTAGTTATATTGATTAATGAAAATAATCATCTGGATATGTGTTTATGTTTACCAGTGGAGCCATATCTTAGAGGAGTTCAAAGCAGACTTTGACTTCTACTTTTACGATAGAGGCTGAGTTGGTTTCTTATTTTGAGGCTACCTCACATTGTGTATAGTTGAAGAGTCTTATATCTGGGCTTAGAATTGTGGATTTTATTTTTAAGCCATTGAGAATGTACTGTGACAATTCAGCTGTAGTTTTCTTGGCCAAAAACAACAAGAGTGGTAGTCGAAGTAAGCACATCGACATTAAGTATTTGGCCATTAGGGAAAATGTCAAAGAGAGCAAGGTCATTGAACACGTTAGCACTGAATTGATGATTGTTGATCCTTTAACAAAAGACGTGCCACCAAAAGTTTTAAGGATCATGTTACTCCAATGGGACTCGGTTCCATTGTGTGGTTTATTGTATGTATTTTTATCCAAACTATTATTAATTTTGTTGTTTCTCATTCTGCTGTACACATTTTTATTTTGAGAATAACAATTATTATAAACCTAGAATAAACATAAAGGTCTATTCATCCAGTTAAAATGGAACAAGAAATAGGAAGCATTGTGATACAGGGAAGATAATAATCACATTTAGTGGATTTATCATTATGATTCGTGCATTGGTTTCTTTAATTGAGTAGAGGATTCATAACTTTTAGATACACTATACGACCTAAGTGGAAAAATGTTGTCTGTGGGTGGTTACCCACATAATGCAGCAGTTTCTCAATTCAGGCGGGTTGTATATGTTGGTGTTGTTTTTAAAACCTCACGTCCGCTACCAACTATCTCCACCTGTTGTTTTGATGGGAAGACAATGCAGAGTATAAAATGTGAGAAATGGTGTTGGGTCCCTAAGCTTGGCATTATTTTGCACACACCATCTGATTGCATCTGCTAAAGCTTAAAAGAACCATCACACCCAGTCGAATCTCAACATCAATAGCAGAAGATATAAGATTAAAATTTTGCATTTTTTACTACAATATAGACATTTATATGGTTTATTATCATATATAACATAATCACAATAAATTATTAATTTAGGCTAAGTTTAATTAATTGGAATAGTGTTTAGAAGATAAGTTAGGTCCATATCAACAATATTTTATTAGTTTACGTATGAAATTTATGTTACATATATGCTAACAGCATTTTTAACAAAAATATAAGAAAAGGTTCTTTAAAATAAAAATTAAACTTTTTTTATAAAAAATTTAGAGATTGAAAAGAATTTTTAAAGTTATTTATACCAGAAAAGGCATGTATCTTTTACTCAGACAAATTTTTTAACAACGTTATCTATTTTTGTCTTAGTCGATGTTAAACCTGACCATGCACGGATGCACCTTGTGTTATAAGTTGATGACAAGCTTCGTTACTTTGATATTGTCTTTAACTAAGCATTGAATATCGTGAAGGGCACATGTAGTCTTGCTGGAATGGATAAATGGTATACCATATCATGCAATTACCTAACAATACTAGATTTTTAGAAATACACAAAGAAAATGAATTGCGAAAGATGAAGGGCAGATGATACAAATGTGGGCGAGGGAAATGGGTGACTGTGATGTGTAAGTATTGAAGTACTTTTGGGCCACTAATTTGAAGGCCTAGTTATAACTTGGCACTCCTTCCTTGGCAGTGTATGAAAGTCGAAGTAAAACTTCTGATTGATTAGTCTGCGTTGCTGAAAACGACAAGAATTGGCCATTTCTTTGCAAATTCCTTTCATCAGGGGGAACACAAGTTGATCGAGTATGGACATAAAAACATATTCCCAATTTAAGAAGTACACTGGCTATCTTCTCTTTTTAGAAAAACGAGTTTCCAGCATGCTGAATAAGCCATCGTATTTATTTTAATGTTTCCAGAATAAAAATATGGTGGTGTTTCTCGAGTAATTCATAATTGTAGAAGCCATCCTCATTTTGGTCCATCTCCTTCTCTGTCTTACATGACAATTTGATGTTTGTCTTATTTGTGAAAATCTGGAAAAGTGTAAGTACTTGAAATTTTCACCCAATAAAAAACACCAAATTTATCATAGCCACTAAAACAGCTAGAAGAGTCTTTTTGTTTTGATATTTTTTGGATAGTCACCTAGGCCACCACCATTACATAGTCTGACGTTTGTTTTGGATGGTGGAAAATCAGAATGAGTTAATAAATCTGAAACAATCGAATGTTAGCTTTGCTTTGTCTGCAAATGTCGTTTGTTTGGCCAAATCTGAAACAATAAAGACTAGGGAGTGTCGGATTGAAGATGAAATTGATGGGAGTGTTGCAATACTTCTAGAAGTAGACTTAAGTCTTTGAATTCTGTTAATAAATCCCTATTGTTTAGGGAAGATATGTTCTTTAGCTTAACCCCACAAATACATTGGAGTGCCTTTTATTTCTCGTTTCTATTATTGTAAGGCTATATAAGTAGCTATATTCGCATTCAATAAGATTAGAGTTTTTCTCCCAGACTGATAACTTTCTACTGCATTAACATTTGGTATCAGAGCCAAGAGTCAAGTTCACAAATTATAGCCGCAGCTCAATCATGTCTTCAGAAAATAATTTTGTACAATCGGCTATTCCCCGACTAGATGAGTATTATGAGTATTAGACCATATTTATGGAAAATTTGCTTCTCTTAAAGGAATATTGGCACATGGTTGAAAATGGAGTTCCCGAAGAGGATGCAGCCCTCACTGATACGGAACGAAAGGGGCTAGCTGACCAAAAATTGAGGGATTTACGAGCTAAGAACTACTTATTACAGGCCATTGATCGCACCACCTTGGAAACCATTTTGACCAAAGACACGGCCAAGGATATTTAGGATTCCCTAAAGCAAAAGTATCAAGGGAATGCCCGAGTCAAGCGTGCACAACTTCAGGCTCTTACCAAAGATGTTGAAATTCTACACATGAAGGAAGGTGAAACTGTTAATGTTTTTTTGCTCGTACCCTTACAATTACTAGTAGAATGCGTAGTCTTGGTGAAAAGATGAGTGATGTTACTGTGATTGAAAAGATTTTGCGCTCTATGTCATCTAAATTTGACTATGTGGTCTGCTCCATTGAGGAATCCAAAGACTTGGATCTTATGAGTATTGGCAAATTGCAAAGTAGTCTCCAGGTACATGAACAACGTATGTCTAGTCACATCATTGAAGATTGTTCATGAGGATCATTCTGATAGTTCTGGACGTGCCCGTGGCCCCTCATATGGAAGGGGAAGTCGACGTGGCAAACAAGGTATGAATAAAGCTCTTGTTGAATGCTATTATTGTCATGATCTTGGTCACTTTCAAAATGAGTGTCCCAAGAAAAACAAAGACTTCAAAGCTCACTTTGCCGAGATGGAAACGAAAGAGCTTCTTCTAATGGCCTACGTTAAAGATGATAGATCTCATGAGGAAATTATTTGGTTCCTGGACTCTAGTTGCAGCAACCACATATGTGGAAGGAAAGAGTCCTTTTCGCACCTTGATGATACCTTCCGTAAATCTATTAAACTTGGCAACAATTCGAGTCTTTAAGTCATGGGGAAAGGACAAATTCACATGCAAGTCAACAATCTTGCACATGTTATCACAGAGGCATTTTATGTACCTTGTAACACCCCACTCCCGCTGGATCCGAACCCGATATCGATGGTGATACCCGGGTCCGTGCCCCGCGAGGGTGGCGTGTCACATCACTTAACACTTAACACTGATCATTAATTTGGGCCCACTTTTTCTTTTTCAAAACACTTTGTTTGTTTAAACCGAAAGCGAAACATATTACAACAC
>JANIIA010496153.1:0-14844 GCA_027478495.1 Erythroxylum alaternifolium | reverse complement strand
GATGATGATGATGATGATGATGATGATGATGATGATGATGATGATGATGATGATGATGATAATAATAATAATAAAAAATAAATAAATAAATAAATAAATAAAATAAAATAAAAATGAGTAATAAAATAAAAATAAAATAGCCATTATAAGAAAATATTTAGACTAGATAATTTTTAATTAATTGAATTAGGTTCAAACAATAAAAGATATTCATTTTTATTTTAAAATTATTAACAAATGGGTACTATGCAAAAACTTCAGTCTTGATGTTTCATATTATAAGAAATTCAAATGGTAACATTTGACAAAGTGGAGAGAGTGAGAAGCGTACTACGTTAAATGACACAAATAATAAAACAGGAAGTGACTAATAGAAAATTTAAGGTAGAAATTATTATGCTCAACAGAAGGTGATGCATGATAGGGTTCTACACTCATAAGGCCACATCAACTTTTGTAAATCATTACAATAAAATTTTTTTTCATAATGTTGCGGGTTGCTGGTCATTTACCAGTTGTGGCCCAGCCTGTAAAATCATAGGCCATTTTCAATCGACCCGTGGGCCGATTTGACCAGGCCGAACCCATTGACCACAAGTCGGGCCATTTTTGACAAGCCTACTTAGTCTTATAGAAAACTTTGAGGTTGAAAGATATGACTTTAGATAATTAGGTTTATGATAGATCCAAATAACATGAGGTTAAACTTTATTATCCTTTTATATGTAAGGATTCAGAAACCATAGGCCTATAAGAGAGTAAGCTTTTGTAGACTAATTAGTAAGGTAAGCATTTACGATAATAGTTTTAGGTATGGCCTGAGGTTGCCATTTAATAATTTTTGTGTCGGTTTATTAATGGAAACATGTTTGAGCTTAGCTTAACTTCATCTTATTCATGGTATTTGATATTAGGTTTTTGGTTTTTGATATTAGGTTTTCTTAAAATTTATCATTTAGACAATATAGAGTTGAATGTCAATTTTTAGGTTTAATCATATTAATTGAGGCCTATTTGGAGATTTTTTAGATGATATAGTTTAAATGATAAAGCCTGACATCAGAGTCAAAGTGAGGAAGCATCCCAAGTAAACTCATAACTGAAAGGAAATTTATTTTCCTTTATTTCAAAGATGGTACCCAGTCCTGCTTGGAAAGATCCAAACCTCAAGTTCAATTTGAGAGATAAGCTTAGTGGTTTGTTATTTGATATAAAAAAGGCCTTAGTTAAGATGTTATGTCTCTCTCTAAAGGAAACATCACCGATGAGTTGTTGGAGGCTAGAATTGTAGATGAATAGACATGTAGGTTTTCAACCTTATAATAATTATAGAAATTTAAATTTTTATAAACTAACCATGATTTCTTCTTGTAGATATGGCTTTAGGATGAATAACTAAAAGGGTTGAGAGATTATCTAAAGGTAGATCTAGAGAGTTGAGCAAGAAAAGAAAACACGACAGGAAAGAGAGCAACAATGACAAATCAAAACTATCCAAAAAGGTTTAAGGTAGGAGAAAAAAATATATTTGCTAGAACCTCTTCCTATTATGGTGTCAAATATGATCCAGGATGAACCTGATGCCATAGAGTTTTGTAACTTATCATTGTAATCCCTCATCATAACAAAGATAAAGACCCCATGATGGATGAGGTTTGTTATCCTTGTTGGTATATCAAAGTTAGGAACTATGTCTTTGAGTCTTATTATATATAGCATTAGATCTTCAAGAGATCATACTCCAAATAATGAGAAACATCTTAATGACATAAAGTGGGAAATGATTTATCACATAAAAACTTTATATGACACATGTTTGGCACTTATTTCCAAAGTGATGATTGTGTTTATTATTTAGAATTGAAGTTTAGCTTTCTAGCTTGCAAGCTCCATGTTTTTTGTAAAAAACATATGGACTTTCCAAAGGTTGAATGGACAAAGAGATGGTTGCTAATATTATTGATTGGAAAGATAGGGATAAACACTAATATCATAAAAATATAGTAGGCTTGACAACTACCCTGCTTAAATCAAGGTTTATAAAGAGGAGATTCATCATTTGAAGATGGCCTTTTATAATCAAGATGCTTATTTCATAAGGAAAGGCTTCAAGTTAGATTGCCTTTTTCAAGAGAAAATCCCTTAAGGCTTGTAACTATGATAATGTTACACATTACTTCTTAGAGGGGCTCTAATTCTACAATGATTTGATTAAAAGCAGATATTCATACTTATCCATTAACTTGATATCCATGACAAATATCTTAAAACCTTTAAGAAATTAACTTCAACTTAAAGGCTAGTTAGATGACTTTGCAAATATGCTTGAGGATAAACAGTCAACTTTGGGAGTGATGAGAGCATAAATGGTGGATATAAAGTTAGTTATAGGTATGCTATAGTTTTTTTAACCCGATAGTGTTTACTGATTTCTATTTTTCTATTTAAGCTATTACAAAAAGATTGGGATTTTAATTATAAATTAAGGTTTATTTAACTTTTATGTGTCTTTTATTTTGGCAAAATTACTCAATGTGTATTTGATCCTTGTTAGTATGATCTTTCATACTTCTAATGTTTAAGATATTTTTGGTGAAAATATAAGTCTTGGTTGAACTACATAGGCTTGTGTTAACCTGTGGACTTTGATATTGGTTCTATTTTTACATGTTCAATGGTCTTGTGAGAACTTTGAGGTGTAATTTTTGCAAAAATAGTTAATTCTTCAAATCTGACATGTCTTTTAAGACCTTTAAGGTTTTATATTTTCATAACTCAAGTTTGGAGTTTTACAAAATTTGAGTCTAGCATGTTGCTTAACTTCAAATGATGTTTTGTGAAATTTGAGTATGTTGTTTGTATGAAGTCTTAAAATATTTATGAATATAACATTTCTCAAAATGATGAAACTATCATTTTTTATTTTGTGACTTGTTAAGTCTAAAGTTTTACAAATCTTTGGGTCTAACGTTTATGACTCCTTAAGTATGGTATTTTATGACTCTTTGAGTTCGACATTTTGCGGCTCTTTGAATATGACATTTTACAAGTCCTTAAGTCTAATGGTTTAAGACTCTTTAAGTTTGACATTTTTCTTAACTTTAGATTATATTTTTACAAAATTTAAGTTTGTTATTTTGTAAAGTAATGAGTTTGACATATTGTAAAATTTGTGAATGTGACATTTCATAAAGTGTTAATATGTCATTTTGTAAAATTTGTGAGTCTAATGTTTTGTATCATGAATCTTACATTTTATGAAGTAATGAGTATGCCCTTTTTCAAAATTTATAAGTATGACTTCTTGCAAAAATTTTTGGACATGTCATTCTGCAAAATTTTTAGGTTTGTTGTTTTATTAAATAATGAGTTTATCAATTTGTAATTATTTAGTCCTATAATTTTATCTTTTTTAGGTATTTATATATCTTTGAGTGACATTTTGTGACTTATTAAGCACGATGTTCTACAACTGCTTAAATCTTGCATTCTATGAATTTTTAAGGATGATGCTTTATGACACTTTGAGTTTGACATTTTGTGACTACTTGATTCGAATGTTTTATGACTCTTGCAAATCTTTAAGTCTAACATTTTATGATTCCTTGAATCTAACATATTTCTTAGCTTTAAATCCTAAGTATGACGTTTAAGAAAAATGATTTTCTCAACATGGAGAATAGACAACGCTAAAATCGAAGTTGTGTATTGGCTACTAAAATGCTTTACAAGTTCAAGAGTCAAAAGTTCTTAGGTCATTGGCCATTCCAAATTCTTAAAACATTTTAAGCATAAAATCTTTTGCACTTGTATGTTTTAGGTTTGACAACATCCCTTATAAGGTATGGGCTTGACAAGTTTGAAAAAATATTTTCTTTGTCTTTTAATCTATCAGTTATATTAGTTCTCCTCAAAACGAGTTAGCCAATTTTTATAACATCTTGTTTAACTATCCTTTGATTGAAGATCTTAACCTATTATTAGTAATGAAAATTTCTTCAGGTTTTCCTCTTGTCTCCTGTATTAGATAAGGTCAAATTCAACCTTAAGTTTTATTTATTATTATCAAATTTAAAGGTTTCAAAGCCAATATAAAAAAATCTTTAGTTCTATTAAGAAAAGAGCTTTCAAGTTGTATGTTAAATTGAATGGGATTTTTATTGTTGTTGTCCTTAGGACTATCTTATAACTCTAAAGGAAGCTCTATAAGTCATCAACCTAAATTTCTTTGTCCTAATTTATCGAATGGTTGCATTGGTGACCTTTGTAAAACCATTAACCTCCAGATGAGCGATAGATATGATGTTATGTTTGATTCCCTAAGACTCAAAAAACTTCTTTAGGTTTAAACAAATGAACAGCAGTTTGTTGCCTATTACTATAGATAAGGAGGATTCCATATCTGTAAATAACTATTTTTCCTATCATGATTGAGTATGATTTTATTTTATGCATTATGTGAAGTAATCAACTACGATAAGGATGAACTTGTATTGTCTAATGAATTGTAAGAATAGGCTAGAATTTCTATACTATATTACTCAAACAATATTAAAGATTAAATAGTTGAATATTATCTAACAAGATGATGAAGAAAATGTGAGTTTCTTTAACATATATATCACTTTTCAACATAAAAAATTGGATCTCTCTTAAGTGATGGCTGAAAATATTCTTAGCATAATATTAAAGTTGACCAACCCTAATGTGATCCATATAATTCTTCAAGAAATTCCTTTAAAAATTTTTTTGCCTAGTGTGATGTGACACTTTTCAAGAAGGAACAAATGTAGGAGTGTATGTAAAGTTGTCCATTAATAATGGAGATGTTTTTAGATCTACATATGAGTTTCCTTGCCTTAACTTAGTTTTAAGGTAATTATCCTTCTTTTGTAGATAATTTATGACTAACTAATCCACTTATGCTTATGATTTTCCTCATATATGGGCTTAAGTTTAACTTACCAAAATGCATCCTCAAACTTCATTCCTTTTGCTCCATATTTTGTCAATTGATGTGTTAAATCATTTTTTTATAGAGATGTGTTATACCTAAATTTGTGTTTTTTAATAATTTAATACAAAATAAAATACTTTAACATGATTTCTTCTTTAGGAGAAAAGTGCCAATCAACTAATAAATAATAAGTTAGGGATCTAACTTAATTTCTTTTGCGTAAATTTATAAGTATGTCACCATTTTTCCCATATTATTGATCTCATACAGGTTTTGAATAATAATATTAACTTTACTTTTTTTTTCCTGATGCCCCAACAATGTTCAACATACAAGTGAGTGAATAATTCAATTTAAGTTCAGTCATATATTGCTTTCTCTATTGAGGTGTACTTTATTTTAGGTCCGTAAAAGACCTTATATATTCAGTAGGTTAATCTTTTCTTGACATTTTCCATTTTCCATTTTTGGTTAAGAATGTGGGGGGGCCAAAAAAAAGTCTTCAATAGTGCCCCAAAATGGAGCCGGAGAGGCGATAAACCTTAAATTAGCTAAAATCATATTGAATTATCTTTGATTAGATGAAGACATATATAGAAAGTGTGCAATAAGGGATCTTTGGTTTAAATGTAACTAGTCTTTACTTAAGTAGACCCAAACAATGTACAGAAGGAGGCTAATAGCCAAATCATATATCATGCAAAAAAGGGTCAAGAGAGACTCTATATGAACGAAAAATTAACTTACCAAACTCAAACTAGAAGAAGTAGATCATGACCTCAAATTTTGAGTTGATATAAATTCTCCCAACTTATAGCCCACCATACGATCTATTATACAAATAATTAAATGTTCTTTTTCATTATAGATAGCCATAACATGGCTAATCATTATGAGCGTAATGGTAGATATCTAGGACTGCATTATTAAGATTTATTTTTCACCTTTGTGTTAAGCTTATTTATTTTTCTTAATAAATAATTTGCTACAAAAGGATTTTTTAGTTAACATATCACTATTAATTGCTCCTATTTTTTAAAGACAAAGAAACAAATTCTATTTTCTTTCCTATTTACTACTACTACTACAAAGAATACAATTTTCACTATATTTATTCCTTTTTCTATACGCTTTTTGGCTGATTTTTATTAAAAAGAACTATTGTAATAAAGTTGCCTTCTCTGACAGATTTTTAACCTTTGTGTACAAAATGCTCTTCCTTTGAAAGGAATTGAATGTTGGCCAAAGCTAACTGAAATTAAAGAATTGATCATACAATGGAAGGAAAAATTAGACTTCTAAGTAAGTTGGTACCCATGTCTTCTTTTATGTGTATGGTTTTACAGTCATGATGTACAAAAAATCTTCTTACAATTAATCATATATTATGTTCCTAGAGGTGGACATCTAATTGGATCAATGAATGATCCCTTTTTGACCTCACTCTTGGTACCTTTCTTAAGGAAACTTCATAATGAAAACAACCTTCAGTAAGTTTCTTTCCCTGGTCACCTTTTTCCATTCTCAAGCAATATAAGCGAAGTAGCCTAACTAGTCCATTAAATATTGCTTTAATGTTTGTCTCTGAATAAGAAATGAATTGAGTGCTTTTAATGCAATTAAGATTTGCAAGCACATATTTTCTCTTTTGTAAGGGGCAATGAAAAGAGCTAGATTGTGTAAGTGATTTTTCATAATTTCAAATGCCTACTAGCATTTGCTACTTCATTTGAGCCTTATGCTTTCTTTTAATATTTTGAAAAATAAGAGGATACCTTTCACTAGACTTTGACAGAAAATAACATAAGCTTGTTATTTTACCTACAAGAATTTGTACTTTTTTAAAAGTCTATGTCAGTTTCATAGTAATGATTGCTTAGATCTTTTAAAGATTAATTTTAATGCCCCTTTGACTCATCATAAGTACTAAGAATTTCATGAGAAGTTTTGAACATACACGTCACAAGATTTAGTTTCATACCACTCTTTTTTATTGTCTTGAAACATTCTCCTAGGTTTACTAAATGATCTCCCCATACTTCCATTTTAAAGATCATATCCACATATTCATATTTTGACTAAATTGTTTGTAAAAAATGGAATTAATGGGCCTATGAAACGTTACCCATACATTATTTGATTTAAATGACATTATGTTTGTAATAATATGTTTTATTACCTGTCATTTTTTTCATCATCTTCACATATATGGATCTGATTATAACTTATATGTGTATATGAAACTCAACCACCTATAACCTACTTTGGTGTTTATAAGTTAGTATATCTTTGGAAGTAGGTAACTACCTTTAGATATACTTTGTTTAAAATTTTAATATTAATGCACATATGATACCTTTTACTAGATTTTTTCATTATAACCCTATTGCTGAGCCAGTTTAGATACATCACCTATCTAATAAAACTTGAACTTAAAATTTTATTTACCTTTTCTTACCTATTTTCATTTTTTTTCATATATTCTTTTCTTCTATTATGAGCTTAGCATTAAGTCTCACGTTCACCCTATAAGTTATTATATGAGGTTCAATTCCTATCATGTCTAAAGTTAAACATGCAACATAAATTTCTTGTCGTTCTTTTAAAAATTATGTCATTTTGGTGTTTGATCAACATCCATATTGGCCCCTATTTTTAGTAACTTATTATGGTTCTCGTCTCCAACTTAAACTTTGAGGATTTATTCTACATCTTGTACCATAATTATGCCATCTATAATCTTGAGGCTTTTTTTTCTCTTTTTTAAATATGATCTACCTTCTTATTCACCATTTTTATTTTAGTCTCTTATGATGTGTACTTGATTATTTTAAACAAAAATCTTCAATTGAGATCTATTATAACTACTGTCTCTATTAACAATAATGTTAATGACTTATGAGGTATTCCTTATCCTCTTGTTTAGATTGGGATCCTTGATCTACATCATTTCTTAATCTTGCCTTTATGAATAGGTTTGCATTTTCTCAGAAATTATTCTAAGTATACCCTTTAAAAGAGTTCATTGATGGTTCGCTTAAGGTTCCTATAAATTTTTATGTCATGGTTATAAATTTAGTGAAAAATGTAGTAAATTTCTACAAATCACTTTTCTCGTGACATTGGTTGAGGTAAGTTCACTAGGTTTTAATCCTTAATAAACTTCAAAATTTGATTCATGGACATGTTAGTATAGGTACTTTACTTCTATTCTTCCTAAAGGATTACTCTCTTTCTTTGGATGTTTAGCAATTTTATTTCCCCAACAAATTAGTGGGTTATTTCTCCTTAGTGTGCAATGTATAATATTTTAAGTGCTCACTATATTGCTCATGTTTAAAAGAACATTTTGGGAATTTTTTTTTATAAAGGTTGATATTTTTTTAATATTTCTTGAAAGCAACGACAATAACGGAAGTATATGCTTCCAAATTAAACTTTAATATGTAATATTAAATGGTCTTACTTGACTTTTGCATTATCTTAAAAAATTTACTATGTTGAAAGTCATAATGGGACTAAAATTGATTCTTTAGTTATGTAAAGTTTGCTATTAATTCTATAAGTAGTGTTTAATATCAATCTCTTATTGGGCTTGTCAATGTAAATAAGAAAAATGTAAAACTTTATTGCATTTGATTCTCTATATGGATTCCTCATCTCATAAACATACTATGTGATAATATGGCTATGTCATACTATAATGAGGCTTCAATGGTGATAGTTTATATTTTGATGGTAGAGATTCGAACAATACAATTCTGGTGAAATAATTGTCCAAATCATATATATATATAGTTATAGTTGTGATACATTAGATGATATAAGTATATGGTGGTATATTATATGTATGGTTGTGAAAGTTGTTCTGATTTGGAAAACTTTAGTAACTTAGGTCTGGTGTACCTTAATTGGTATCAATTTCTTCTATTAAGTACTGTATGATAGTACATAACTCACCTTATGGATTTCTACATGTGTGGGCTTAGATTGAAGAGTCATAGTTAAGGCCAACAATTGTTATTATTGTTGTATGTTCTCAATTATTATTGATAAACATACCTAGTCAAAGTGTGAAGTTATTTGTAAAGGAGAAGGTGGTGAGTTTGAAGGTGCTTGCGAGGGAGAGGAAGTAGGCATTAAAAAAGATTGTTGTGAGGGGAAAAAAATGAGACTATCGGTTCCATTTCTTATTAAGACAAAGAGAGATGTAAGTTTGTGATTGCTAATTGTTGGGTTATCTAGATCAACTAATTATTACCTGATAGTTGGCACTAAATATTATGTATATATATTTCTAAACTTTAAGATTCTTCAGTCCTAAATTTGGGCTTAAAGAATATGTCTTCAAGTTCTTCTTTCAAAGGACTAACGAAACCAGGTGTCAGATATTTTGTTAAGAGAAAATATAATAATTTAGTGAAATAAAATGGGTAAGTAAAGAATAACCTCATTCTTTGAAATAATGATTATTTTTATAGCAAAATTGAGGTACATAAGAACATGACACTTCTCTTCATCTCATACAATATTGAAAGATTCTTGACTTTTTATGCTTTTATTACAATTTGACTTTTAGGCATTTTTCATTTGTATTATAAAGGCTTAACCTTATAGCTCTTCCTGTTGTATACAGTCTTGTTCACATATGTATGTGTGAATAATGTGTTGTTTAAATTGGTTTCTAGTAAAAAATTTAAGCCAGTATAATGTTTCTTATATTTAAAGTAAATGATATACAAATTTAAAAATAAATTTAAATAAAAATAGTATCATTTAGATAGTTTTAATATACTTTTTAAAATTTTTTAATACTTATTCAAAAGAAGTTAGTATTGTATAAACTTCTCTTCAATGTCTTAATATGATGATATTTTAATAAATAAAAATGTTATATATAATCTTTTATATGATATTTACTAAACATAAAATTTTAATTATGTAATTCAAATAAACTATAAATATTTTATATTTAATGTGAAAAATCTATTGGTTTCATCAATTAGAATTGTAAAAATTTTATATTAACAATACTTTTTATGAAAATAAGTTGATTTTAGTAGTAAAATCAATTTTAAAAAGGTTAAAATACAAGAATAATAAAATAATTGTATTACATCAGAAATATTAAATTTTAAAATTGTTTAGAAAGAATATGCAATAGAAATAGAACTAGTAATTAAAAACCAGTTATTTTGGGAATAATTATCCATGCTCTCCATCTTCTCTTTAAGAAAGCCTCGGTTATAGCTTTACGAATCAAGATGTAGCCATTCTATTCTTCTCTTTTGCTTAAGCTACTGCTCATCTTCCTCCTCAAATGTTCCATCTCACCTAAATCCTCGCCTTACTAGTTTCTCTTCCCTCTTGATAAGGGACATTTTTGTCCTCTCTATATTGTATCTTTCTCTCCTTTACCTTCTTTCCCATTTAAATTACTAGTTTTTTTGTCTAAACCAAAACTTGTCTCCTATAATCTTCTTCTTTCAGCAAAATGCAAATTGAATTCCTCCATTATCCTCGTCCTTGTCCTCATCCTCTTTAAGCTAACCATAACCTTCCAAATAACTTGAACCCTCGTCTACCACCTCTCGAAGCTCTAACATAGTCCTACCCCCTAACAAACCTAAACAAAAGCTCCCCTCTACTTTGAAAAATTGGAAGCAAGTAGTAGGAAATAACTTGGACATCTCACTACATTATAGCTCTCTTGTTGAAGTAGATGGTAAAGCCATTGTTGCTCCAAGTATTGAAGTCCTACCAGAAGGAGCTAGTAGTTAGGAAGCATCGATAGTGGGATTCTTATTAGATAAAAAATCACCTTTTCTAGCAATTCAAATATGGGCTTAAAGATATTAGAAAAATAGGGACTTACAGGAGGTTCTGATAATTGAAGAAAACAAACTTTCAACTCCAAATTTGAAGCTCTAAAGATAGTTGAGGATGGGCTTTGGCACATCTTCCAGCTCCCTCTATTCTTCCAAACTTCGCAACTAAGAATGGAGTTGTAAGCCATCAACCTAAGAAGCATCCCACTGTGAGTGAATTTTCACAACATTCCCCTTGAATTATAAACAACTAAAGGCTAAAGCATACTGGCAAGCTACCTAGGAAAGCCCATGTGCATGGATGAAAACCTTGCTAAGAAAAGATGTATTGACTTTGTAAGGATTTATATAAATATGGACATTTCAATAGAGTTGAAGGATGGCATAATAATAATGAGACTATTGCTTAAAATTCACTAAAGGACGATAAAGTGTATGTTACTTATCAATGGAGACCTTCTTTAAAAGCACAAGGAAAGGAATGGAAACCAACATAAAGAGTATTTAAAAAAGGGTAGTATTTTGAACCAATAGGGTAGGAAGAAGTAAACCAAGAAACAATTGGCACCTATACTTATTTAAAAAATATCTTAATCCCAAACAGATAAAGAAATTACTCATTCTAAGGAAAAGAAGCACATTAAAACACCATCCTTTGGGAATGACAGTGATTTTATAGTTCAGGCTCCAGGCCTACTTTAATTCAAAGGCCAATGCAAATGGAGGGTGAACAATAACTAGAGGGAAACTTGGAGGAACATTTAGAGAAGGTGCTAACAAGGAGAACTAATAGGAGAAATATGAAAAGCTCTAAAGGTAAAGGCCTTCTGAAATATTAGGGGATTAAACCACCAATCCAAGCTTAATGTTTTGAGTGATTTTATACTAAGGGAGAATCCTTTGTTATTTTTTTATTAGAAACTAAAATCAAGAAGGAAAACTTGAATAAACTGAAAATACAATGATGACGTAGTAAAAATGGAACAATTGGAAGCTCATGGGCAGCTCATATACTCCAAGTTGATTTTTAAAATGGAGAACTCTTTAGTGTTTTCAAAATTTATATATGGATAACATATGGAGAACGCTAACAAGTGTAAAAGGAAATTGCTTAGGACCATGGCTAGTTAGTGGAGATTTCAAAATCATACTCAACAAATCAAAAGTTAATGACAATGGTAATCTCCTCAATTATAACCAAGATTTTTTTTATTGCACTAAATAAGTGGAATTAACTGACCTCAAATTTGAGGAAGCGATCTTCCAGATGGTTCATAAGAAAGAAACTAGATAGAGCCATGGTGAATGTAGACAGTAAAGACCTTTACTAACTAAAAGCAAAGCTCTTTTCATGGATCCATGCTTCTATGATCTTACTCGTATAAAGATAGAAAATTCATTTACAAAGGCTAGAGTTAAGTTTTCTTTCAAGTTTAATAACTTTCTTGTCAATGATAAAGGATTTCAAAAGGCTATAGATAGAGGATTGGAAGACGCAGTGAATGAAACAAAACAATATGCTTGCGTGTAGAAGCTAAAAGAAATAAAAAAGGAATCAAATCTCCTAAATGCCAAAAAAAGTTAGAATACAATAATGGAGAATAGAGAAGCTAGTGAAAAGCCCTCCTTTATTCAAAATTCAGTAGCAAACTACCCTAAGATTACTATCTATTTAATAAGGAGAAAAAAGAATTAAAAATTATCAGAAAGTACTAGATAATCACAATTCTCTGATCCTAAAAAGAGTTAGAGTTAATTAATAAAGGAAGGTGATAAATGCTTAGAGGTTTTTTTCAATTCTCTCTTAACTAGGGGAAACTATAACAGGAAGAAGCTGGCAATTTAATCAGGCCAGTAGAGACAGGGAGATTGAAAATATGTTTTAAAAATGAATGGAATGGAAGCTTCTAGACTAGATGGACTTAATGGAAACTTCTATCACAAAACTTAGGGAAAGACAAGAAGAGTTGTTAAGGAAGTTGTGCATGAATTCTTCAATAATGGAGTTTTGTTGAAAGAAAACAATAAAACATACTTATGTTTAGCTCATAAATCTTCTAATCCATCTTCCTTTATTGATTTCAAGTCAATTGCTTATAATAACTTCCTATACAAGATCATAGCATAGTTGTTAAGTAATAGATTGAAAACATTATTGAATTCTATAATCAGTAGACTCTAAGGGGCCTTTGTGGCAGTTGATAAATTAAACATAATATTCTTATAGTGTAGGAGCTTATAAAGGTCCAAGGAAAATTTCTCCACAAAATTATGTTATAAATGTGGATCTTCATAAGGCATTTTATAATGTAAACTAGTCTTTCTTGTTGTAGAAACTTGAAGTATTAAAGCTCCCTCAAAAGCTTATAAAATGGATTATAGCATGCATTACCTCTACCTCTTTTGGTATTCTAATTAATCGCACCTCAATGGAAATGTTTAAAGGCTCTAAAGGTCTCAGGTATGGGGACCTTTTCCCCTACTTATTTACTTATTCATCATCTGCATGGAATTTTTTACTCTTTTGCTAAAACATAATGTCTCAAATACCACTCTCTTCAAGTATCACTCCAAATGCAAGCCAGTTTCTTTAATAAGTTTATGTTTTGTAGATGACCTCATTTTTAAAAGTAAAATAGACTTGAATCCTATCTCCTTATTGATGAATAATTTACAAAAATTTAAGCAGTTATTAGGTCTTGGGATCAATCTCCATAAGAGCCAAAATTTTCTATCTGTTAACAATATAGATCGAATTACTTGAATAACCAAGCACACTCCCCCTCTATTATATCTGGGACTTCCATTCTATACCAGAAGACTCAAATATAGGGATCGTTTCCTACTGATTGAGAAAATTTAGAAAACCCTAGGAGCATGGATAAATAAAGCATTAGCATATGAACATAAGTTACAACTTCTGAACAATGTTACCTCTTCAATGCATATATACTGGTTCTCCCATATTTTTCTTTTTAAAGGTATCATTGATATTGTTAAAAGGATCAAGAAGCAATTTTTAAGGGGAAAAGTTAGAGGAGGAGGAGTTGCAAAAGTAAGCTGGAAAGATGTATGTAGAACAAAAGAAGAGGGTGGATTAGGATTGGATGTTATAAATTGTAGCAATAAAATCCTAATGTTAAAGAGGATATGGAGAATCATAATGGATAAGGAATCATTGTGGATCAAGTGGTTACATAGCTATATGCTTAAGGGAAATAGCCTTTAGGCTATGGTTCTAAAAGCTTCACATTCCTGGTTCTTTAACCAACTCCTAAAATTAAGAAGCTTTATGGAATCAAATGTAACTTGGAAAAGGAGAGAAGTTCTCTTTATGGTTTGATAATTAGACTAGTCAAGATGATCTTATATAGAATCAACAAGTAGTGATATCTTTTTCCACTTTTTTGTAGAAAACTAAGAACAATTTCCAAAAGAACTGAGAAATAGTATGTCAATCCCACTTTTAAATCCAACCAATGAGGATATCTATTATTGATATAACATAGCTGTGACTGACTTAACAAATAGAAAACCAAGGAACAAATCCAAAGGATTGGTTCTAAGGTAGAATGGAGCAGAGTGATATGGAATAACAGTCTTAAGCCTTGTGCCAATTTTTTATTTTGGTTAGCAATGTTAAACAAGCTCAACGCAATGGATAAACTGAGATATCTATCCTTACCTAAAACTTGAGCTTTACACAATCCAGAGGATGAAACTAGAGACCATCTTTTCTTCCAATGTAGAATTTCCAAGCAAATTTTGAAGAAGACCACTGAAGTTTGCCACTGGGATATCAGTTCTTCTAACTTAGCTGACATCATTTAATGGATATAGGTGAAACCAGTATCCAAGGATGATAAGAATGCCTATTTAATGCATTAGCTACTTGTTTTCAGGAGATATGGAATGTAACATCCCCTCACTTATGGGAAGGGTAAATTGGTAATTTGGAACGGGCTAGGAATACTTAAAATTGTTTTGACATATTCATGCATACATATATGCACATGAATAGCGAATAGTGATTTTTGCACATGTAAATGATTGTACATG
>JANIIA010496094.1:0-14849 GCA_027478495.1 Erythroxylum alaternifolium | reverse complement strand
GAGTTAGTTACAGAACTCAACTGAATAACGGGTTCTACAAGAATTAAGAAGCAGTTATCAAGAATCAAGAAGCAGTTGGAGACTTAGGCTATATATACTAGTCGTAGTCGAAGATTGAAGAACTTTTCGAAAACCTTTGATTCTTTGAGCTTTCAAGTGTTTACTTATGAAGAAAAATTCTATATTCAAAAGTGCGATACTAAAGAGCAAACCCTACTGTAACGAAAAGCTCACAATATCTTTCTAGTGAGAGAAAGAAAAGGTTAACAACCTAGAGAGGTTAAGATAGCAGAAAGAATACTTTGTGTAAGAGACCTGTAGAGGCTCTGGAAGGGAAGAAAGAATACTTGTAAATTTATCGAAGTATAGTGAAAACTCAGACGAACTCTGAGGACTGGATGTAGCCCATGGTTTGGGGTGAACCTGTATAAAAATCGCAGCGTCTATTTTCTAACATTTTACTTTATTCTATTTTGTTTTTAAACAAATATATAGAAGTTTTTTGCGATTTAACTACGTAACCAATTTTGTATAATGTTTTGTGGTATTCTTTTAACAAATTGGAAAAGTTCTTAACAAGATATATTAAAGATTTTGTATTTCTGAAAAGAATACACAATTCAACCCCCCTTTTTGTGTATCTCATATATTATACGTGAATTCTATATTAACGTGTGATTTACTTCATACCTTACCAAAATCCTCCTTTGTGGCCCTGTTATAGTAAAGGAATATGTTAAGGATTTTCTAAAAAATGCCTATGATGACGATATCTTCGATAAGGACTTGATGTGTTTGTTAAGGGTCGGTCACCCTGAGGGATGGTACATTTTGAATGGCTTCATAGGGTCCGAGTTCTTGATGCTAGTCTGCACTATCTCATCTCTTCTTCCTCTGATGATCCTTCCTCTGCCATTCCTCTCATCTCCCTCCTCTAGCTGCATGCTCGTAGCTGCTGATGTTAGGTTACATTAGATCCACGAAATATTCCTGCCTTCAATATCAAGAAATGAAAACAAACTAAATGTTTAGAAAGGGAAAACAAGTGGACTGTGCCATATCAAAATTCCTAAATATGAATAATATGAATAGTAAGCACATACCATATGTCATCAATTACATTCATAAAGAATTTGATTTTTGTAAAAAGAAAGTGAAATATTGATGGGTTTGGAAGATGCTAGCCAAAAGAAGCAAAAGTTGGAAACTTTATCTAACACGATCAAGTAGAAAGAGATACATAATGAAAATATAGCTCAGAACATAACAATAGAGATGAACATGTAAAACTAAACAAAGAAATAGACAAGTTTTGATAAAGAATATAAGAGCAAGGAAGATTATGAGACTAAGGGAGAGAGCAGGAGAAGCAAAGATGTCTTTGGTGTGAGAAATAAAATAAATGTTCAATTTTTTAAAACAAAAAGTAGGTCCCACCTTGCCACATCAGCAATATTTTGGCACGGGGGCCCAAAAATGAAAAAATATTAAAAATTGCCATGCCAGTGTTGACCTGACACTTAACAGATGGGGGGTTAAAATTTCCATTGTAATGGGGTTAATTTTAAGATTTTCTAAATTTTAGGGCTATACTTGTTCTCTTTGGAATGTTAGAGTTAAACTTGTCGATTGGATCAATGAACATCCCAGAATCCTAATGAGAGTAGCTTTTATTTAGATTCAAGTATCAATGAACAACTCAAAATCTCGAAGATATCTCCAACCCATTTCTTTACCATTGTTATTAGTTTTTTCTAAATTTGCTTTGTGTTTGCCTTTTTGTTTACACTCATAGCATATTAGCTATTTTGTTTTCATCATTTCAGGGTATTTTGTTTTCTTTTGTTCGTTACATTCAAAATAGCATTTGCATCCTAGCTCTCTATGGTTTGACCCTAACTTGTCATTTACTATATAGTTTGGTAGTTAGGAATTTAATATTTGGTAGTTAACACGACAGGCTATCAAATTTTTGGTGCCATTGTTAGGGAATTGATGTGCGTTAATTATTGTTTCTTATGTTTTTTTTATTTTTATGATCTTTTTCATTCTTTCATCGATTGGCATATCTTACAATTCCTCAACACAAATTCGTTTACATAAATTTGTTAAGGAAAATAGAGGTTCATTACTTTCTCCACTTAACCCTTTGTTTTTTTCTCCTATTACAGGTCGCTCCAGATTTTGTCTAAGAGAGTGAGGAATCTATACACATCTTCCCGAGAGAAACCATTTCTTATCCTTTGAAGAAGAAGTAGATGGGAGTTTAGAAGAAATAGAGGAGATTATGGAACATCATCAGTGCACCTTAAAGGAACTTGCAGCTCCTTCTTTTAATCCTAATCTACTTTGTATCAATTATCCAAATGATGAGCTGGAAATTAAAATTAAGCCACGATTGATACGTGCACTGCCTATTTTTACAGGTTTTTGTGACACCAACTCATTAGAATCAGGCTACATCACAGATCCCAACATGTTCCTGAAGGAGTTCCACATTGCATGCTGAGGTATGAAGCCAGCGGGAGTCTCAGTGGAGCAACTCAACTTAAAGACACTTCCCTTTGCCTTAGGAGTGGTTGAATGACTTTCTCGTTGGCTCGATCGACACATGGGAGAAAATGTAGTTGCTATTTCTAGAGAAGTACTTCCCTGCCTTAAGAGTCGCTAACATTAGGAAGGAGATCTGTGGCATTTGACAAGACACAGGGGAGTAGTATTGGTAGTGTTTCAAGAAGCTCCGCAATAGTTGTCCAAACCATCAGATAAGTGACCAGTTTTTAATTCAATATTTCTATGAAGGTTTGCTTCCTGTGGACATGAATATGATAGACGCTACCAGTGGTGGAACCTTGGTGAACTGGACATTAGAGGATTCTAGGAACTTGATAGCAACAATGGCAACAAACTCCCAGTATTGGGGCAATCGGAACAATGCTTCCTCCTCAACAAAATGGGTGAAGGAGGTCTCCATTTATAAGTTAAAGCAGCAAGTTACAAATTTGACTTCATCAATACAGTAAGCAGTGATAGGAAAGGGGCCTACCAAGGTATGTGGTATTTGTGCATTAGCTGACCATCCTATAAATGCTTACCCTTCCTTATAGGATGAATAGCACGTCAATACAGTTGGAGAGTTCTGAGGACAACAGCAGAGGTATGACCCTTTTGAGCCCACTTACAATCTACGGTAGAAGGATCATCTCAACTTCAGGTATGGAAATAAGGATTCCATACACCAATAGGTTTCCATTAGAATCAACTACAGTTTCAGCCAAGGCCATTGCCTCCACAACCACCATTACAATAATAAGTTGGAGGTATGTCTTTAGAGGAAATTTTTAAAAGTTTAGAGCACTCTTTAATTTTAGCAAGAAGCAAAGAGTGGTTTGAAGAATTTAAAAAATCAGGTCAGTCAGCTAGCTGATGCCGTTGGGAAGCTGCAGGCCCAAAATTCCATAAGGTTGCCTAGTCAACCTGAAAGGAACCTAAGAGAAGATTCTTGCACCATTGCCTTAAAAGGTGGCAAGGAGGTATAAGGGCCAAAGAAGGGGAAGGCGAGAGAAGAAAAGGAAGAAATTGAGCTAACAAAGAAGAAGGAGGATCACCATATCAGGTAAGTACTTCACACCCTATTGTCAATGATTCAAGTCCTATTCCATTTCTAAGCAGTTTATCAAAGAATAAGCAGCAGGAGAAGGAATAGGAAATATTGGAGGTCATTCGCAAGGTGGAAGTTAATATCCCTCTTTTGGAAGCAATTAAGCAAGTTTCACGATATGCTAAATTTTTAAAAGAGTTGTACATTAACAAGTGGAAGCTGAAGGGAGATGAGAAGATGAACGTAGGGGGTAATGTGTCTTACAGAGGAAGCTACCCACCAAGTGCAAGGATCCAGATATTTTTACAATTTCTTGTAAGATCGATAATATGAGGTTTGAGAGATGTTAGATTTAGGAGCTCTGATCAATGTTATGCCTTTATCTATTTTTAAAGCTCTTAATCTTAGTTCATTAAAGGATAATCGTGTTGTCATTTAATTGACTGATACATCTAATACATACCCTGAGGGGGTTATTAAAGATGTTTTGGTACAGGTTAATAAACTTATTATCCCTGCAAATTTTTATATGTTAGATATATAGGATGAGGGCTCTTCGAGCCCTTCAACAATTTGTTTAGGTAGGCCATTTTGAAGACATCTAGAACAAAAATCGATTACATAGTGGGGTGTTGACTATAGAGTTCGATGGCGAGGTCATTCATTTCATTATCTTTGATGCAATACACTATACATCAAATTTTGAGTCGATCGCTAAGGTAGATATTCTTGACTCTTTAGTGGAGCATTGGTCTCTTCTTTCTATAGGTGATCCTTTAGAGGTAAACTTGACAAACTAATTAGAGAAAAAGATGTCTAGTTATTGGCAAAGCAAGTTCGAGTTTGAAGAGGATCTAAAGGAAGAAATTTGGGTACTTGAGACAAGTCCTTTTGGCAGGTATGTCCCTCATTTTTTAGAATTGCCCATTAGTACTAATCAATTGTTACCTTCTATTATGCTGGCACCAGAAGTGAAGTTGAAGCCCTTACTGACTCACCTTAAATACACTTATCTAGACACTAACAACACACTTCAAGTTATCATAGCAAGTGATCTTACAAAGGTGTAAGAAGAAAAGCTTGTTAGTGTGTTGTGAGAGTATAAGATGACATTAGGTAGGACTGTTACGAATATTAAAGGTATTAATCCTTCCTTATGCATACACAAGATTGAAGAAGCTACCTCAGTCCGTCAAATGCAAAGACATCTCAACCCACTGATGATGGAGGTGGTGAAGACGGAAGTGATGAAGTTACTGGATGTGGGTGTCATATACGCCATCTCTAACAACAAGTGGGTAAGCCCTTTACAGGTGGTTCCCATGAAGTTAGGCATTACAGTTATGGAGAATGAGAGGAGAGATGGTTCTGACTCAGGTGCAAAATGGATGGTGAGTTTGCATGGATTATCACACGCTTAGCTTAATAAGTAGAAAGGACCACTTTCCCTACCCTTTATTGATCAGATTTTAGAACGTCTTGCTGGTCGTGCTTACTATTATTTTTTTGATGGTTATTCAGATTAAATTTAGGTTTCTATTGCTCTGTAGGACTAGAAGAAAACATCTTTTACATGCCCGTATGGTACCTTTACCTATAGGAGGATGCCTTTTTGATTAGGCAATGCTCTCACTACCTTTCAAAGGTGCATGGTAAGTATCTTTTCTGAGTATCTTCAGAAAATCATTGAGGTTTTCAAGGATGACTTTACCGTCTATAGTGATTCATTTGAATAATACTTTAATCACCTTATTTTGGTACTTAAACGATGTCTTGAAACTAACCTTGTTCTTAATTTTGAATAGTGTCATTTTATGGTTCAACAAGGGATAGTTTTAAGACATGTGGCTTCTACTAAGGCTATTAAGGTTGATAAAGCCAAGATAGACCATTTTTCTTCTTTGTCTTACCACATTTCTATGCGGGAAGTTTGACCTTTTCTTATCCATGCAGGGTTTTATCATATTTTTATTCAGGAATTTTCCAAGATTGTATAGCCATTATGTAGGTTGCTTTAGAAGGATAAATGTTTTTAATAAACAGTGTAAGAAGGTATTTGATGCTTTAAATTGGTTACTATACCCATCTTATAACCTTTAGTTTGGAGTCTGTGATTTGAGCTCATATGTGACACCTTCTACTATGCCATTGGAGTCGTTTTAGGTTAGTGAGTGGGGCGGATCCCTCATACTATTTATTATGCCTCGAAGACCTTGAATGACACCCAAAAAAATTACACCATCATAGAAAAAGAGCTTCTTGTAGTAGTTTTTGCTTTAGATAAGTTTAGGTCTTATTTATTGGGTACTAAGATCACTGTTTATTCTGATCATATAGCTTTGAAATACCTACTGGCGAAGAAGAAGGCAAAGCCAAGGCTCATCCATTGGATACTCCTACTTCAAGAGTTCGATGAGGAGATAAGGATAAGAGAGGCTCAGAGAACAGAGTAGTAGATGATTTGAGCCGCTTAATAGAGGATGGTGCTGACACGGGCCCTATCAATGATGATTTTCCAAATAAACAGCTATATGTTGTACAATTGACAGCTCCCTGGTACACAGATATAGTGAATTTCTTAGTTTCTCATCAATTTCCTATAGATTTCACCAAGATATAAAATGAGAGGATGAAGAGCCAAGCAAAGTTTTATGTATGGGATGATCCTTACCTGTGAAGAGTTTGTGCAAATCAAGTCATCAAATATTGCGTACCTAATAGTGAATTTCTTTCTATTTTGACATTTTGTCACTCTTATGCATGTCGAGGTCATTTTAGCCCAAAGCGGACAACTCACAAGGTTCTAGAGTATGTGTTTGCAAGGTTCTAGAGTATGTGTTTTACTGACCTTCTCTATTTGAAGATGCATATGATTTCTATAGGACTTGTGACAACTATTAGTGTATAGGTACATTTGGTTTCTGTGGGGAAATGTCTCAAACGCCCACATTTTTTAGATTTTTGATGTTTGGTCATGGACTTCATATGTCCTTTTCCTTCCTCATTTGGATTTTAATATATTTTGCTTGTCGTTGATTATGTTTCGAAATGGGTGGAAGTAAAAGCCACCCAGACTGACGATTCTCATATGGTTGCAAATTTCTTGAAATCTAACATTTTCTCCAGGTTTTGGAGTCCCGTGAGCTATCATCAGTGACAATGGGACTCATTTTTGCAGCTGGACGATCGAGGTCCTCCTAAAGAAATATCAACTGAAGTATTGAGTCTCAATCGCTTATCAACATTAGATGAGTGGTCAAGTTGAGGTGTCCTATTAAGAGATCAAGTCCATCTTAGAGAAGACAGTGAATCCCAGCAGGGTGGATTGGAGTTTGCGCCTTAACAACGCCCTATTGGCGTACAAGACTGCATATAAGACTCTAATAGGGATGTCACCATTCAGGCTTATTTTTAGGAAGCCATGACACATTCCAGTGGAGCTATAACACAAGGCTTATTGGGAAATCAAAAAGTGTAACATAGAGTCAGATGCCATTAGTGCTTATAGACAATTGCATTTGTAAGAACTCAAAGAGTTACGACATGCATTCGAGAGTGCTTGGATTTATAAGGAGAAGACTAAAGCATTCCATGATCGCAACATCTCTAAGAAAACATTTGTGGTGGGACAGAAAGTACTTTTATATCATTTATACCTCAAACTCTTGCCAAGTAAGTTATGATCCCGATGGATAGGTCCCTTTGAGGTTACCCAGACATATCCCCATGGAGCAGTAGAGATCAGAAGTGCCAAGATGGGGAAAGAGTTTAAAGTCAATGGACATCATCTCAAGCCCTACTTTGAGGGATTTCAGATACACAAAGTGGAGGTGATGGAGCTTGAAGCTCCAACATATATTGGTTGATATTAGTTGACAAAGGTCGAGCTTGTGACCTTAAACAAGTGCTTGTTGGCCAGCAACCTAACCTTATCCTTTCATTTTAGTTCTTTGTTGTTTTAGTTTTTATTATTGCTTTCATTTGAGCATGTTATTTGTTTTTAGTCTGTTTTGTTTTTAGGAAAGCAAGACCGGGGCTGTGAATTCTACTTTCAAGTCACTGAGCCCTCTTTAATATGGGGGAGTAAGTCTGTTCTCATCCCTTTACTTGTGTTTTTATTGATTTTAGGACTTTGGGGACAATGTCCTATTTAAATATGGGGATAGGGCCAATTTAAAATTTTTGATTTTTTTGCACTTGAACAGTGATGAATATTGAACCATGCCATTCGGTTATAGTAGTTGGACTAAGAATTAAGTTGTGTGCTTGAATTTGGATTAGGCAGCTTGAGTGGAAGGTGAATCATATGGATTGAATGGAGTAGTCAATTTCATAAACTCAATCAATAATTTGATATTTGAGTGATTAGGTAATTATGAACTTTTGATGGATTTTCATATAAGCATATACTAGGTTTTGAGCCTATATGACTGCATTTTATAGTCATTCTGTTTCTTTGTTGTGTGTGATGCTCCTCCAGGAAGATTACCTCAAGAACTTGAATTAAACCAGTTTGAAACTACGAGATGCATGCTTTATGGAAATGATTAAAGCCTTTTTTATTTTGAACCCTTAGCTTAAATGACCCACCAGCTTATTTTTCCCTTGCTAACTCCTTTGAGCCTTTAACCTTGTTTGTTTATGAATTAATCACCTTACATTGAAATCTAAAAACCAATTAGCCTTACCCTGTCATAAGTTTAATGAAGTAATGAGTGAGCATTTGATGTATATGATTTAGGGACTTTTATTTTGTATTCAATTATGTGATGTTTTAGGAGGCACTTCTACTTATGTTTTATTGATTTGTGCTACTGTTGTTTCGTTATTATTTTAGTGTTAAAAAAAAGGAAAAAAGAAAAAAGAAAAAAGAAAAAAGAAAAAAAAGAAAAGCATATTTGTTTTTGGCGTTATTGGTTAAAAGTGTCTTTGTTTCTACTGTTGAAGGAAACGTAGTAGCATGAATTAGTGATGAGTAGTTATGGCTCGTGTTATTTATATGCATACCTCAATATTTGTGTTTGGTTGTCCCTTCTTACTTAGTACTTTGTTAATACTTGTGAGTTACCCTTTGACCTTTTTTCCTTTATCCCAAACCTTATTACAACCCCAAGTAAAAGCCCTTTTTGATTGATGATAGCATGTAATCTATATGGTAGAGAATTAGTGAATTTGTAAGCTTATAGTATTAGAGGGAGTATTAAGTGAAACACTGACCTTAAACGCTTAAGTGAAATGAGTGAGGAAAATCCATCTTAATTTTATTTTACCTTTGATCAATTGTGTTTACCTTTGACTTTGTTTATTTTCATTGATGAAAAGATTATGACAAATGTAGTAGTTCGATACTTAAGTTTCTCAAAGTTTGAAGGATTGCATATCCTCGATTTTCTTTGAAACAAATTGAAATAATATTTTGACTATTTTTAAATTGCTTGAGGACAAGCAATAGTTTAAGTGTGAGGGTATTTGATATGATTGAATTATCTTATATTTTCTTATGCATTTCAATGTCTTTGTAATCTTATTTTGTGTTTAAATACTCAATTTGTGTTCATTTTTTACATACATATTAAAGGATTGAACATAAATATATGCTGAAAGGAAGAAGTTTGACAAAGTTTGTCAATATGAGATGTCGTAATGATTTTTTAGTGTTTCAGGGCATTCAGAGGAGTTTCAGAGGAGGTCCAAACCCAAAAATAGGCCCACGATCATGATAAAAGCTTGAGCATAGGACCACGATCATGACAGAGAATAGAAAAACTAGTCATAATCATGTACTAAGGGCCACGATCATGGCCTGCGTGCAGACAGATACGAGGTTGCTTCCAAATTTGAGTTTTTAAGGGACTTTTTAGACTTTTTAGTCATAAGGTTTACCCTAAATGGAAAATAATATATAAAGAAAGAGAAGTGACCTAGAAAGGGGCTCTCAAATATGGAACTTTTGGAAAAACTATAAGAAGAGAGAAGGAGAAGTAGAGAAATTATTGTGATAGCTTCAACACTTTCTTTATTTTTAGCTATAGTCTTTTGTTCATTCATTACTTTCTATAAGCTTACCTATTCTCTTCCACTTTCAATGCTTTATTGTCGTATGTCTGAATCTATTAGTATTCATTCCATTAGTTTAAAGCTTTCTTAGTGCTAATCATATTAGAATATTTAAAATCAATGTTTGATGGATTTTATAGTTGAAATTTATGAATTTTGTAAGGAACCTTTATGTTATATCAATGAATGTTTATTCCTTCAATTTTTAGCCTTAATCATGGTTGTTTGAGCTTATTTATGTGCCTTTTCAGGTCTGAATTTATTGGATATTTGAATGTTTAATGGTTTATGTTACGAGTTTTTGCTTATTTGTGATGCTTTTGATTAATTTGTGCTTAATAGTTAGGATTTATGCATGTTTTTAGGTTCATGATCAATTAATTTGGGTTTTTGTGCAAGTTATGTGTGCTGGAATTTTATTTTTTTTATGAAATTAGTTTAGATTTTGTAATTTGGGTTATGATTATTTATTTGTTAGCATAAAGAGTTTTGATTTTTATTAAGTTAACGTTGAATTTTGGTTTTTATTACTTTTTTTATGATTTCCAGCCTTGGTTTTATTTAATTAAGTACGAGTTTTGTTTATTTAATTTTTATTTTGCTTAATATGAACATGTGTGGCTAGACTACTTAAGGGTTTAGAGATATTATAAGGATGAAGGGATAGAAATTGTGAGAATAGAGTTGAACTTGTCTTGAATTGGTGCTTGTAGGTTTAGGTTGGTTTAGGATTTAGGATAAAAGTCATAAATTAAGAGTTACTTATAGGCTTGACCACCCTTCAGGTAACTTTCTAATTCGATGGTTAAGGTTGAGCGTGTGATATATAATAGTCTATAGTGATTCCCAGAAGTAGCGATAGGTTAAATCTGGCAGGATACTTAATCAACTAATCTAGGATCCCATACCTTTAGTAATCAACTAATTTAGGATCCTATACCTTTAGGTTACACCTTACAAGCTTATAAATAGGTGGCCTAAGTTAGTTGTTTCTTAGTACCTAATGGGTCTTTGCTATTGAACTTAGAGAAACTATTCTAGGTTATAGTGGAGATCAAGGTCAATTCTAGAGCTTATTAATTTTTCCCATTTTAGAGAAATTAAGGGTTTGAGAGCATAATCCAGTCCATAGGCTAACACCATGATGAGAGTACCTTTTATTTAGATTCAAGGATCAATGAAGTAAGGGGATCAATATTTACTAACCTACATGTTCATTGGAATACTCATTTTAATAAGGAGATCCACAGAATTATCAAGGCATTCCTCTAGTCAGGTACAACTAAAAATGCTAAAGTGAAGTGGCTTGAAATTGCTATTCCTAAGGAATAAGGTGGATTAGGGATAATTCCAATATCTCTTATACAAAATATGTTGATGAGAAAAAGAATTCAGAGGTTGTTTGTTGATAAAGGTGCTTTTTGGATAGAATGGATAGATGAATGCTATCTAAAAAATCATAACTTCTGGCAATTGGAAGCAAATAGAGATTTGTCTTAGAATTTTAAAAATATTCTAAGATTAAGGAGTCATCTATATTCTTAAATAAAACATCAACTAAGGAATGTGAATAACATATAGCTTTGGTTTGACAATATGACGGAATAACATATAGCTATGGTTTGACAACATGACAAAATATAGTCTCCTTATTACACCTCTCTAATACATAATGGAGAATGGTCTTCAAACTTTAGAGGTTCTTCCTCCCTGATAGCATTCTTACACTAGATCCATCAATCACAAAGTGAAGATTACATTTTATGTAATCTTAATTCCAATGGGGTATTTATAAACAAATCTTACTATTATATTTTCATAGTTTGTTTGAGGGAAGTTACTTGGCATGAAATACTATGGAATCACTCTTTAAACCCCAAGGATTCTTTAATTACCTGGCCTATTGTTAAAAACAAAATGAGAACAAAAAATAGATGGTTTAGAGACTTTGATCCAATCTGTGTCTTTTAGTGTAGATATTCCAAAACAATATGGAGTTGAGTAATACACAAGCTAGGGGAGTATTGCCAGACTTATGAGTGGAGTGGGGTGTTGAATTGGATCTTAGCTAAAACCAAGCAGCTAAAGCAAAATGTAGGGATCCTGAAAACATCTTTTACCACCACCATTGATACCATTTAAAAAGAGATAAATTCCAGACTTTATAAAAGGGAAGTCACTGAAATCTACTACCTAGTTCAAGCCGACCTCAATTAGATAAGGGAGATTATGCTAGCAAAATCAGCATACAATCAACTTACCACTTATATGAAAATGAGACAAAACATTTAGAATGATCCACTTGTAACATTTTATTCTCTTTTGTAACTAGAAATTATTTTAACTTTGTAATAGCTTTGCTATAGTCAATAAAGAATTCGCTTTTAACTCCCCAAAAAATAACAACTATGCATAATTAGTGATAATATATCATAAGTTAAATATTCTAAGCTTATGTGATTATTATTTAGATTAATATTTTTCCGAATTCTTAATGTTACCATTGCATTAAATCTAAAGAGCTTATTCTAGGTTGTCTAATAGTTAGATATAATTAAAGAGCTTACTTTAATTAGTTATGGTTTAAGGGAAAATTAGGATTTAAAAAGCTTGTTGTTAATCCATGGCTAATAATTTCAAAGAGAGGCAAAATAACAAAGTTACATTTAATTATGCATATTTATATGAGGGTGGAGGTTGAACCAAAAATTGGAATTAAATATGTTGATTAGTCTTTAAAATTTGATCGGTTAAATTTAATTAGTTTTTGAGGTTTAATTTAATTTAATTGCATTAACTGAATTCATCCAAAGCACCCCCCAATTTTATTACATTGCTTAGTTTAAAAAGAAACTTAATCGCACACTCTCTATGGATTATAATTAAGCACCCCCCAATTTTATTACATTGCTTAGTTTAAAAAGCACCCCCAATTTTATATAATTAGTTTTTAATTTTTTATTGATCTTTTTATATTTGTTAGTGTTGGTGCATGATCTGGACTAGGCCTCCTTACTAAGATCCTTTATAATTTGATCCAAAGAATGAAATAAATTGCATAGATTGCATTAAGAAAATATAAAAACTCAAGGAATAGAGCATGGAATTGATTTATAAGAAGCTATAGATAATCCTAGCATTTTAAAGGAGTTGAATACCGTAGAATCAAACTAAAGACCTCTTTGCATTAATTTCCATAATTTTACTAATCATTTTACTTTGAGGTTAAATCTAGTTTGGTCCACCTTTTGCGTAACTTTTATGATCTTACAAGTGACGATGCATGATATGTACTTAATTGATTGTTTAATTATTCCATAACACTTAGCGATTATTGACATTAAATTACTTAAGATTCTCACTTTGACTCATATGTGATTTTAGGCAAAATTCGAAAGCAAAGAAGTTAAAGTGAGTCTAAAGCTATATATTTTGGCCATTTTTCGAAGATTAATTTTTACTTTTCTTCATAGAGCAAGAAGAAGAAAATTGAAAGACAAGAAAGATGGAAACACAAAGAACAAGAATATGTCCTACATGGATTTGCATGGCCATATAAGGTATTAAGTTAATTAAAGGATAATGCATAAGGTACCAAGGTGAGAAAAAAATAGTAGCTACTGGGATAAATCACCAAAATAGCAGTAGCAGCAAGCATTAAACGACAGCACAAAGAGGAGAGCTAAGAAGACCAAAACGCAGATGAACACAAACGTCTCAAATCTGCGTTTCATGTAGTTAACGTCAGCATTTAACGCAGATGATTGTGTTCAACGCAAGCAACGTTTGCATTCAAATGAGAAGGCCATAGGGTTATAAAGAAGAATGAACAGTAGCGTGGTCCATTGAATTAAATTGTCTCATCAAAGCTACAGTTAGAAACTAGCGTGAAAAGAGCTGCGAGAGAACATATAGGTGATAGAAATAGAGAGTAGGGATGTTGGGCCCTAGTCTTAGTACTTATTTCATGGCCACATTATGGAAGGTTTAGGTGGCTTTAATATTAAAAAGAAGTCATGGTTGTGAGATCAAATGAGAAAATAAAGAAAATAAAATAAAATAAATAAAATTTAATAAATAAAGAAGTCACGTTGTGAGCAAAATTTACAGCTGATAAATCAAAAGTCATGGTCGGGACTAAGAGAAGTCACGACCGTGAGTAATAAAAAGAATTAAATTCACGATTGTCACTAAGAGAAGTCACAGCCGTGAGTGAGAAAAGTCATGGTCATGACTTCTCAAGTCACGTTGTGCTTTGGTCATGCACAATAACTAAACATACATATATGACTTATAACATAATAGACTCCTAACATAACAATTCATTTTAAACTATCCAGGGTCATCTAACAACTTACAATTTTATTCTCAACCACAATTAATAACTCAACATAAAAGACAAATCTGAACATGTACAAAAGAGAAATTCTTCAACTCTTACTTTCATTTCTTAAATGCAACCAAGTTTGTACGTAATTTTAATTACATGTCAAGGATCAAAACAGTGGCATAATCTAAAAATACAACATGAATGCTCATGCTTAATATGCTTGCAAAGATATCAAATGTATTCGAACTAACTTAGTTATAAAAGATAGATTTCTTAGAGTTTGCCGAAGCTTTGCAAGGTTCAATGATCTTCTTGTTTTGTACCTGAGGAGTGGGAAAATGGGGTGAGTTACGAAGCTCAGTGACTAATACGCTTATAACCATTGGTGAAGATCCACAAAAAATCAAGCACATATATATATATCAATACATATATCGCATCTTAATCTAGCAATTTTAAAATATCCACAATTCTAGTTCATATAACACGTAGTTAAAAATGCGATCATATAAATCATATCATGTACATTCAACCATCAGAAAGTAGCACTCAAATGTATGTTGTGCTTAACACCATGAAATGCACAAACATAATTTCTTGAGAGAATCCTACGGAACGAAATGGAGAAATCGAAGTTTACACCATGAACGAAATAAGTCTGATTTTTAAGAGCTAATATGCCACAAGTAGGCAGCTGAGAGAAGGCTTTAAGTCAACATGTATGTGACGAACGAAATGGTACCTCTCTTTCCCACACAAGCAAATTTCAATGCTCAACTTATTCCATCACATATTCATACTTTCATGCTTCTTGTGCTTTTTCTTCTTTTCATTTATACAAAATGCAGTAAAATCTTTCAA
>JANIIA010496075.1:0-14851 GCA_027478495.1 Erythroxylum alaternifolium | reverse complement strand
AAAATACAAAAAGTACGTTGCTACTTCTTCCTTAAAAATTAGAAAATAGCAAGAAACGATCATTCTACAATTCCAACCACCGCTTACTTCCTGAAGGAGAAGTAGAATATTAATTTCCGGCCAGTGATGATTTGTTCGTCTGTATAATCAACAAAGTGATTCTAACAAACTGCATCCGTGGATCTATATAAAATATACAGCTAACTTATGAAAACGAGGTATCTTGGTATAGAGTAAGATTAAATTTTGAGTATGATAGAATAATAAAGAAATTTTTTATTGAATTTTTTGAAATTCAAGATCACTAAAATTTTATAATATGGTTAATATATAAAATATAATAAAGCATAAATCATAATTTGTACCTTATTATGAAGTTTGATTCTTGTCGTTTCTCTCGAATCATTTCTAAAATTGGTCCATCTCAACTACTGTAGCAATACAAGTATCCGAGTTCTAACTGAGTATATAGAATGTGTTGAGAGAACTCTATATATGATGTATGCAAGGAGTGCTAGCTTCCTTAAACTCTAATCCAATTTATAATAAATTTTGGACATTTTAGTAATTTAATTAAAATTTTTAATTTTAATGAAGCTTTAATTAGAATACAATCAATTCTAATTAAATACTAATTGGGTTCAAATAAAATCAATTATCTCATATCAGTAACAATTTCTGAATTTGTTTCAACTGTTCACATAAAAACATCTTAGGTTACTGTTCACTTATAAATTCTTAATATCTCCTCTTTTTGTGCTTTCATTCACTTTGTCCTCTTTCTATGCCATATGTTCTTCTTGTTGAACAACAAACCTCCATTAGTCTTTAACCCAAACCTCATCTACCATTATTTTAGTACCAAATTTCAGTTCAATATGTTGGAAACCAATTGTAATCGAATTAAGAGCCCACTACAAAAATCAAATTTTACAGTCTTCTATATAGGATTTCGGTAATTGAATAACTTGAATAATTAAACTCAAATAATTAAATATAAAATTATACCTAATTCAATTTTTTGTTGAAATCTTTTTGAAACCTTTTCAATGTTTCAACCACGAGTTGTTCACATGTCTAGCTTTTAACAGTATCCACAGAGCATTTTCTCAACTCTTGAGAGAAATTAAGCAGGAGTACTAGCTCCTTTATGCATATTCCTATTTATAGAAAAAGCATAAGGGTTTTTAATTTCTATCAAAATTAAATATCTTAATTATAATTAAAGTTGAACTCTAATTATAATTAATTTAGTTTTAATAAAGTCAAATATCTCATAACTAGGAATGTCAAAGTGGATTGACTTAACTTGTTTATGCATGATTATGAAATATAATTTAATCCTTTCATCATCCCATGTTCCAATTAGACAGAGTATAGATATATTGTCTACTCTTTTATAACCAATCATGTTTGTTCTTACAAATTAGTAATTGATTTATAATTCATATTTGTAAACACCTTTTTAAATGTCAATTCACTCTGGCTAGAGAATTTATTAAATCACCATTAATCAAGAACAATAGAACATTCTCTCTAATTAGTTTAGAGTGATAAATCCTTTATTGAATTACTCAACTATCTCTGTGTCTTTCATATTGCATCTAAGTACTATTGACTAAATTATCCTACGGTAATTCATAAATAACATCAAAGTATAGTAATTCCCATATGAGATACATTCGTAATCTAAAGTCTAAGGATCAATTATACAATAATCATAAAAAGGAAATCAATAGACATGTAAGTAATATTCTACCTGGGATCCTCATGATTGGGTCGATTCAAGGAACTTATTCTCAAATAAGCACCCACACATTAGTTTAAGTATCTCTATACTTTAATTTATAAGATCAATCACTTTCTACATAAGATACAAACATAACGTTTTCTATTTTCACCGTTTCATCAATATCCCATCTTGATGACAGTATAACTAGGAGCAATTTAAGAATAATAGATAAATGAAAATTAATCTCATATTTAGGATCTCATCAAAATTTCAATTACACTGTAGTTATTCTAGGGCTTTTATCTTTAATATTAAAACATCAAATTTAATTAAAATAATACATAAAGATAAATGATGCCTATATTAATTAAATGATAATGTCATACTTCAAATTGCAACCAATTGATTAGTTTCAAGGGTATAAACTAATAATCTTCCACTTGTACAAAAGCTAATCCCCTATGTATTTGAACATGTCTCTTATGAGACAATGACTTAGTGAGAGGATTAGAAAGATTCTCTTCAGTGGGAGCTCGTTCTAATGCTATGTCTCTCTGCTCCATTATCTCCCTGATCAAGTGAAATTTTTTGAGTACATATTTGGACCATTGATGAGACCTTTGCTCCTTTGCCTACGCAATGGCACCATTGTTTCATAGTATAATACTATAGGCTCAAAAATGTTAGGAACCATTTGAAGTTCAGTGATGAACTTAAACCACTTCCTTTTTTGCCTTTGTCATTGAAATGTACTCTGCCTCTGTTATTGAATCTACAATGGTTTGTTGTTTGGCGTACTTACAACTTATTGCACCATCATTGAGAGTGAAGATGTACCCTAACTGTGATTTACTATCATCTAGATTTAACTGAAAGCTAGCATTTAAATACCCCTAAACTCTCAGGTCAGCTCCTTTATAAACTTGGAAAACATTTTTAGTCCTTATTAATTACTTTAAGATACTTTTCACGGCCATCTAGTGACACTCATTTAGATTGGTTTGAAACCTAATTTTTATGCTTAAAGCATAAGAGAAATTTGGTTTAGTACATATCATCACATTCACGATTGATCCAATTATTGAAGCATATGAAATATAATCCATTTTATCTCTATTTTCTTATATCTTAGGACATATACTCAGTGAGAGAGAAATCCCATTCAACATACGTAAGACTCCCCTATTGGAATTCTCCATGTTAAACCTCTTTAACACTTTGTCTATGTGTATGGATTGGGATTACCCAAGCAACCTCTTTGATCTATCTTTGTAGATCTTCATTCCCAACATATAGCTTACTTCTCCCATATTCTTCATGGGGAAGTTCTTAGATAACCAAATCTTTATTGACTGGAGCATTGGTATGTCATTTCTAATTAGCAATATGTTATCAACATATAGCATTAGGAAAACAAATAAACTCCCACTAAACTCCTTATAGAAACATGGTTAATCCATATTCTTGATAAAATCAAACTATTTGATTGTCTCATTAAAATGGATATTCTAACTCTGTAGTGCTTGCTTAAGTCCATAAATAGACTTTTGCAACTTGCATACTTGATAAGGAAATCCTTTAGATTTGAAATCATCATATTGCGTCATATACAAATCCTCAAGTAAATTCCCATAGAGAAATGCTATTTTGACATCTATCTGCCATATTTCATAATTATGATATATGGCTATAGCCAATAAGATCCTTATGGATTTTAGCATAGCTACTAGGGAAAAGGTTTCATCAAAATCAACTTCTTGTTTGTGTTTGTAACCTTTAGCCACTAACTTGGTTTTATACCTATGTAAATTACCATTCATGTCAGTTTTTTTCTTAAAAACTCACTTACATCCAATAGTTACAATACCATTAGGTGCATCCACAAAAGTTCATACTTGATTAGTGTATATGGATTTCGTTTTAGATCTTATGGCTTTATGACATTTTAAAGAATAAACGCTAAAAATTATTTCTTTAAAAGTAATAGGCTCACCTTATAAAAGTGATACATTATCCTTGCCCTTTTTATTATGTAGTTCTAATCTAGTAGGGGTACGATGTATCTTACTAGTGCATTATGAACTATGTGTCTCTTAAATCCTCGGTTATACATCATATGTATCAATTTGAGGTTCTTATTTCTTGTCGATGTGAATTTGTGGCTCTTGAACTTCTTTAAGTTCTACCTCACTTCCACTACTTTCTTTAAGAATATATTCTCTTTCTAGGAATGTAGGATGTCTTGAGACAATCTCCTTTTGCTTAAAAGGATAATAAAATTGATATCCAATGCTTTCTTTCAGATGCCCATCAAATTTGTATTTATTTGATTTAGCTTGAAGCTTATTAGATATTGCATGCTTCACTTAAACATCACATCACCAAATCTTTAAGTATGACAACCTTATATCTCATATGGTGTCTTGTTAATTGATTTGGATGGAACTCTATTTAAAAGGTAAGTAGTAGTTTCAATGGCATATCCCTAAAATGAGACAGGAAGGACTGCGTGACTCATCATAGAACACAACATATCTAATAGAGTACAGTTTCTCCTCTCAAATACTCCATTATGTTGGGAGGAGTCTATTATGAGAGAATCCCATTCTCCATTAAGTTACTAAGAAATTCATGGTCTAAGTATTCACCGCCTCAATTAATACTTTTACTAGCTTTTTTCTCAACCTCCAGTCTAAATTCTTGGAACTTTTCAAATGATTCAGACTTTTGTTTTGTTAAGTACACATAACCATATCTAGAAAGATCATCTGTAATATCCTATTTTTCGGTATATGCTTAGGGTTGAACCCTAGATTAAGCATTGCATATACATGTATAACATTAGCATTCATAGACGAATTGATATTTGTACACATTACAATTAAGCATAAGAACACATTTGACATGTCTCGGGTTATGAAAAATGTTAAATGAACATGATGTGAATTATGATTTGGTATGTCTTGCACTTTGTTATATTTGGATTTCAATTAGTAAATTGGAATTAAATTTTATGGATTGAGAAATTGATGAATTAAAATGTACATTTGGATTAGGAAAAATGCCAAGAGGTAGGGTAAATTGATACATGAAAAAGGGTGATTAAACCTAAAATTGAGTGATATTTGGCGTAGTTAAATGTGTGACAATTGAATCAATTAGTATGTGACAAGTGGACCAATCTTGGAGTGACATTTAGACTGATTTGTAGACATTACAGTTGGAATTTTCTCCATCATAATGGTAGGTGTAAACTTCTAAACTCACATATGTCTTAAGGTATGTAATACATTTGCCTAGTTAAGATGTGACAGACCCCTATGCAGGAACCTTATATTCTTTCCTAATTTTTAGGGACTTTAGAGCTCGAATTAGTCAAAGTATAAAACAAGAAAAATGATTTTTAATGTCTTATTAATGCTTTTATGAAACAGTTTGGCTAGAGGATATCTTGATAAGTTTAAGTAGTTAATTAAAGTCATAACTTAAAGAAGGGACTATTTTGATGTGTTGAGTTCAAATATGGAAATTCTAATTTGTTAAAGGAATAAATGAGTTCTTTTAATGCAAATATGATCTTTAGGACATGAAAAATGTGTATAAGGTATGCATGAATGGGTATTGAAGAACATGGGGTATTTATGAATGAGAATTGGGTGAATGCATATATGAGTATATGTTGCTGGAAAAATTTTGGTGAATGTATAGATTTAGCTTGCTAAAATTTCAGATGTAAAGTACCAATTGTGTGTGTATTAAAAGAAGCTTTTTGATCATGGAAATGTTCAAGGATAAGTGTAAAGTATGATTGATGGATTTGGAGTAAATCAAGCTAATTTAAAGGTACAAACCTGATTGCAAGATGATAGTATACAAAGTATGATGTTGAATGGTTAAGAAATTAGAATAAGGTTACATACCTAGGAAAGGTCAATTGGGCATGCATGGAACATGACATATGTATATATGTGCACAGATGAATATGTATTTGATTGATTGACTTTGTAATGTGAATTATGTGTGAATTGTATGATTTTAGACACTCAAGTTGGACACCATTCAAACATTGCTAGACCATCTAGGCAATAGCATATATTGGAGCGTATTGTGAGTCAACCTAAATGATTTCACTAGGATTGATTTTATTTCTATTTAATTCCCATTTATTGAACTGATAATGAATCTATTATAATGATTCTGGATGTTAATAGTCTAAGGAGTTTGATATTTAGGAATGTATTGGAAGTGTTTTGTTTGCATCTGAGTTTTGACTGATTTCTAAATACTTAACGAAATATGAATGCTGGACTGAGGTCCAATGGATATGAGATTTTTTCTGTGCATCATAAGTAATTTTTTTGATGGCATGTTCTATTATTTGATTCATTTCATAAAATGCATGTTCAAATAAAGGCGTTGTGATTAGAGTAGCCAGTCTGAAAGAGCCTTAAGCTCCAAATTCTACACGTAAAGCATTGCTCTGTGATTTTTGTATCTGACTGAGACAATGAGACAATATCTATATCTAAAAGGCATTCGGTCATAAAAAATAATAACAAATCTAGAGTCTCATATGCATCTGCATTTGTATATTTATGATTATGACTTATATGATTATGAATGCAATTCTAATATTGTGATGATAAAGTGATATGCCATTGTTGATAATGTGATTGATTAGGTTATACATGTTCTCAAAGAATGTATATGAAATATGTGTCATACATTATGCCTTACTAAGATGGAAAATTTTATGAAATTCGTTGGATGTGTGATATTTGTGTACTTGTTTAAAGTAGGATCATCAAAAATTGCAACGTGACTTTTCAAATACGAGATAGGAGACCTAAATTTCTAAGATTCTCTAAAATAACATTTTGGATTAAGATATGGCTCAAGGATCTGTCAGCTAGTATCAAAGGAGTTGTAGATTGTATTATGTAGTTTCTTTAACATGTAGAAATTTTGTATAAAGGATTGTAAACTTTCTCATGTGTGGTAATGTAAATATTTGTTTTAATGACTACAATGTAAACTTTTTTGAATGAATGAAATGAAGAGTTGAGGTTTTAAGTATTGTGTATTCTTTGTGATGCCATTTAAGAGATTATGATTGCTCTAACATACCATTGTCATAGGATATCTACATGAATGCCCTCTGGATGTTCAGGTATATACTCTATGATTGTGGGATGTTACAATTTTGGCAACAAAGCGTGGTTTGGCATCCATAGGGACTTATAAGGACACTGAGACATAATGTTGAGTGAGAGATTCGAATAGTAATCATAACTATTTTTGTTATAGGTCATCTTCCATAGGAGATCAAGTTAGAGAGTTAGCTGACATAGAGTTTGTAAGAGCTAATAGGGAGTCTCCTGTAATTGAGTTTGCTCAAATGCCCCCAAGAATTCTAAAAAGGTGAGAAAAGATATACGATAAGCTGAGAAAGCAGGGGGTTTGTGGACTTCTACAGAAGTATAGACCCTACTGAGGCAGAATGGTTAGAGAGAATTAGAAGAGTGTTAGATCAAATGGATTGTGAGGCAGATGAGAGATTTGATTATGCGGTCTCACTTCTATAAGGTCCAACATACCAGTGGTGGAAGACTATTCCAGGCTGTTCCACCAAATCTTATACTCTAACTTGATAAGATTTTATGAGGGTGTTTCGAGAGAATTATATGCCTAAGATTTATCTGGACAGAAAGATGTAAGAGTTTTTAGATTTGAAGCAAGGCAGGATCACAGTGGCAGAGAATGAGATAAGATTGAATGAATTAATAGGATATGCAACTATATTAATCCCAACTAAGGAGGGCAAGTGTAAGAGGTTTGAAGATGGGTTAAACATGGAAATCAGAATGAGGCTAGCCATTCCTAATTTGGGTGGTTTTACGGAACTCTGAGCAACCTCAATCAAAATTAAACAGTTGTTGAAAGATGGTCAGGGAGAGTACAGGAAGGAGTCTAGAGGGAAGAGATAGGTTGAGTCTCAGGCTGATTCTACCATAAGCTTTAGTAAGCGTCAAAACAGATCGTCTCAATTCCAAGCTAGATCGAGAATATCTGGGCTTCGACCAAGAGGTGGATTTGTTAAGACTGGTTGAGGTAGAGTACCAGTGTCAAAAGGGCAATCACAACATATGCCTAATTATGAACACTATGGTAAGAAGCATGGTGGTGAGTGTTGGAGGTTATCAAGAGCTTGTTTCTATTGGAGGTTATCAAGATCAGAGATTGTCCCAAGACTTTGGTACCACAGTTTGGAATGAGAGGAAGAATAGTGATAGAGACAACCGTACAGTAGAGTAGGGCTGCTGGATCTGTACAGAGAGGCAAAGGTAGGGGTAAAACTCAACCAGCAGGGCCTAGTGTTAGGACTGAGGTGCGGAGTAACCAGTCGCAATCTCAGGCCAGGGTTTACGCCATTATTAGATAGGAGGCACAAAACTCCCTAGATGTGGTAGCAGGTGTGTTAAACGTTTTTAATTTGGAAACATTTACATTGGTAGATCCAGGATCTACACATTCATTCATCACACTGCATCTGACATCTAGACTGCATTGTGAGAGAAAGATATTGAAATGTGGATTAGAGGCGAGTACTCCAGTGGGCAACACGATAGTGATTGGTGAGGTATGTAAAAGGTGCATAGTTCGGATTTATTAGACAGAGTTAGAAGCTGATTTGATTGTATTGCAATTGAGAGAGATAGACCTCATCTTAGGAATGGATTAGCTCACTGTTCATAGGGTGCTGATAAACTATTATACTAAGGAAGTAGTTCTTGAATCCCTTAATTGGCTAAGAGTGGTGTTTCAAGGAGTTAGTCAGGTAGTGCCAACCTGACTAATTTCATTCATGAATGCTTTGAGATTTATCCGAGGTGGATGTGAGGCTTATCTGACCCACGTAGTTGATACCTAGAATGAACTAACCATTCAAGATATCCCTATTGTTAAGGATTTCTTGGATGTGTTTCCTGTTGAATTACTGGGTTTATCCCCAGACGAGAAGACGGAGTTTATTATTGATCTTATTCTAGGTACCGCTCCTATATCAATTCCTCCATATAGGATGACACTTGTGGAACTGAAGACCTAGTTATAAGAGTTGTTAAATAAGGTTTTATTAGACCCAGTGCATCACCTTGGGGAGCTCCATTATTGTTTGTAAAGAAAATGGATGGAACTCTGAGGTTGTGTATTGATTATCAACAGTTAAATCGAGTAATAATTAAGAATAAGTACCCATTACTAAGTATTGATGATTTGTTTGATCGGTTACAGAGAGCTCAAGTGTTCACAAAGTTAGACTTGAGATCGAGATATTATCAGTTGAAAATAGCTGAGGCTGATGTACCCAAAAGTGCATTTAGAACAAGATATAGGCGCTTCAAGTTTTTAGTGATGCCGTTTGGATTGACTAATGCCCTAACAACTTTTATAGCCTTGATGAATAAGGTATTTTAGCCTTATTTAGATCGCTTTATGTTTATTGATGATATTTTGGTGTATTTGAAGTGTAGAGAGGAACATGCAGAACATCTGAGATTCCTTCTACAGATAATGAGAGAGAAACAGTTGTATGCCAAGTTCAGTAAGTGTAAATTTTGGCTTAATAAAGTAGTATTCTTGGTTCATATTGTGTTTGGACAAGGCATATAGGTAAACCCGAAGAAAATAGAAGCAGTGACGAAGTGGGAAGCTCCGAGAAATATGACTGAGATTCAGAGTTTCCTTGGATTATCTGGTTATTACAAAAGGTTTGTCGAGGGGTTTTCAGTAAGCTCAACCCCTTTGACAAAACTTCTGATGAAGAATGTGCCTTTCAGATGGAATGATGATTGTTAGAAGAGTTTTTAGGAGTTAAAGCATCGGTTAACTATAGCACTAGTGTTAGCTATTCCTTCTAGATCTAGAGGATATGTTATGTACAGTAATGCTTCATATCAAGGTTTAGGATGTGTACTGATGCAGTATGGCAGGGTAATAACATATGCATCGAGACAGTTAAGGTCTTATGAGTTTAATTATCCGATACATGATTTAGAGCTTGCTACAATAGTATTTGCTTTGAAGATTTGGAGACACTATTTGTATGGATAAACTTTTCAGGTATTCACTGATCATAAGAGTTTGAAATATTTGTTGAGCCAGAAAGAATTGAATATGAAACAGAGGAGATGGATAGAGATTATAATTATATAGTTGAATACCATCCTGATAAAACTAATGTGATAGCTGATGCATTGAGTAGAAAACCCAATAGCAATGTGGCTCAAGTACAGTTATCAAGGTTGCCTAACCTAGTTCAGTTAAACGCATTGAATGTTGAGTTAAATTTAGGGCAGAATGAAGCGTTGATAGCTACATTGAAACTAAGACCTATGTTATATGACATAATTACAAAAGCTCAAGATAAAGACCCCAAGTTAGTGAAGTTAATTGAGAAGTTGAAAGTAAATCCAGATTCTAAGTTTGAGATGAAAGATGATACTCTGTGGTTGAAGCAGAGATTGTGTGTACCCGATGTAGATAATCTAAGAAAGGTAATTTTAGAAGAGACACATGTAGCAGCTTATGCTATGCATCTTGGTACTACCAAAATGTATAACATGCTGAAGCAACATTTTTAGTGGCCAGGGATGAAAAAGCAAGTGGTTGAATATGTGGCTAAGTGTTTGACTGGCCAACAGATAAAAGTTGAGCATCAAGCTCCAGTTAGTAAGTTACAGTCCTTGCCTATTCTAGAGTGAAAATGGGAGAGAATCACGATGGATTTTATTATGAGTTTATCGAGGACTCCTAGGCAACATGATGCCATTTGGGTCATTATTGATAGATTGAACAAGTCGACTCATTTTTTGCTAGTAAGAGAGAATAACTCACTAGATCAATTAGCTCAGAGATATGTGAATGAAGTAGTGAGATTACATGGGCTTCTAGTGTCCATTATATCAAACAGGGATTTTAGATTTATATTGAGATTTTGAGGTAGCTTACAGACAGCTTTAGGTACAAAATTGAATTTTAGTATTGCATTTTGTCCTTAGACAGATGGTCAAAGTGAGAGGATGATTAAGACTGTTGAGGATATGCTTAGAACTTGTGTTCTGGAGTTTCAAGGAGCATGGAATCCATATGTGGCTTTGATTGAATTTACCTATAATAATCAGTATCACAATAGTATCAGTATGGCTCCAAATGAGGCATTGTATGGCAGAAAGTTTTGTTCACCTTTATATTGGGATAAAGAGGGTATAAGAATTGTCGAAGGCCTATAATTGATTCAGGATATTGTTAATAAGGTGAAATTGATCTGTAGTAGAATTAAAGTAGCACAACATAGACAGAAGAGCTATGTGGATCAACACAAGAGAGATATGGAGTATTAGGTAGGAGATAAAATATTTCTGAGAGTATCACCTTGGCGAGGTGTGCTGAGATTTGGTAAAAAGAGGAAGCTTAGCCCTAAATATATTGTTCCATATGAGATAATTTAAAAAATTGGACCATTGGCTTTTAAGTTAGCCTTACCTTCTGAAATGGCACAGATACATAATGTGTTTCATGTGAGTATGCTTAGGAGATATCGGTCGAATCTAACTCATATGATACCGACTTAGGAGATTGGAGTTTCTAATAATCTGAGTTATATTTAAGAACCAGTTAAGATAATGGGTATTAGAATAAGCAATTGAGAAATCGAGTGATCCCATTGGTGAAAGTCCTTTCGAGAATTCATTCGAGTAAGAATTTTGATGATGAAATTTGTTAAGGGGAAGAATTGTAATATCCTATTTTTCGGTATATGTTTAGGGTTCAACCCTAGATTAAGTATTGCATATACATGCATAACATTAGCATTCATACACGAATTAATATTTGTGCATATTGATTGCAAGGTTACACACGTTAATTTTTAATATTTATTAACCTTGGTAAATTCCGCAAGCATACGGGTTGTTCACTTAGTATCTTAGGTATCAATCCCATGAAGAGGGCTAAACTAGTCCTAAAATCTAGTGTTGTACTAAACTACAATAATTCAAAATGAACAACTAATGCAGAAAATAAACCAATCAAATAATTAATTTACGAGAATTGAATTACAGAAATAATAAATAGTAACAAATCACACAGCCTAATCCAAAATCAACCTAGGAACTACTAATTGAGAGAAAGGGGGTTTTAATTTGAAATTAATGACAATCTAATCAATTATGCAATTATTGAGTTACCAGGTCTAAACGGTTTTAGGGTGGATTACTCTCTCTCTCGTTATAATCCTTAAACTCTAATTAATAATCCCTAATTTAAATTATGGAACCCAAAACCTAAATTAGTTCTAAAGTTATCTATTAACCTATTAGGAACCTATGCTCTCTCGTTACATGATTACACCAGTTTGATCCAATTCTTATCTATCAATTCACCTAACTCTCGTTAGCCCAAATTGATTATATTCACTTCGCTTACCCTCTCAGTTTATTGCCGAATTATTATGAACAGATATCGAATCACAAAAATAACTCAATTAAAACACAATGAATCAAATTGCATAAATCTCAAGAATTAAAAACCCAAAGGTGAGTTTAGACAGAATCAACATTCACAACACTATCCTTAATAAATATCCCAATTTCATACATTAATAAAATTGAAATAAAAATCAGAAATACTATCAGGATGGACTTGTAGAGGCAGCGACTACGGGAAACTACCTGTTCCGGGAAGTACTTCGCATCAAGCTTTGTCTCTGTATCTCTCTTCCTTCGTCTCCTTCCTTGATTCTCTCAATAGGGTTTTTTTAATTTTGCTGAAGTGAGTGCTCTGTCAAAAGGCTCTCCAAGGCTGCTGCATATGTCCCATAAAGATGTATTTATATTTTGGATGCTCTAGGTTAAAGTTGGGGTCGAAATAGACCAAAAAATCTTACAAAACTCGAGTTTTTGCTTCAGCTCGACGCAGGCCATGATCGTGGCCCTACCTGCTATGATTGTGGCTAGTGCCTAAACCTTTTCTTCACGATCGTGGCTCATTGTGCACGATCGTGGCCTAAATGGAAGTTCTCTGTCATGATTGTGCCTCTATGTGCACGATCGTGGCTCGAGTGCTCTGGCTCATCCCTTTCTGTCACGACCGTAGCCTACTGTGCCATAATCGTGGGCTATGTCTTTGGCTCAAAAACTCCTTGCAACTTCTCCGTTCTTTTCCGTTTACCTTGAATCACTAACAACACTTCAAGGTACCTTAAAAATATAACAATTAAGCTCAAAGCCTCATACTAACCCATAAAAACAGTTAAACACATAAACTAACACAATTAAACCATAAATACACACTCAGTACTCAAATTCATACTAAATGCCTAACAAATTAAACCCAAAAACACAATGCAAATGACAACTATCAACATCCTCACACTTAAATGTTTGCTTGTCCTCAAGCAAACAAAACAACAAACATAACAAACACGAAGCTCATAATGCAAAAATGAGACAATGGCTGTAACTTCATGAAATAAATTTAATCTTGAACACAATTTGATAAGTTATATCTAATCATTAACCTGAAAACCTTATGTCTAATGGCTTTGAACTAAATTTACAAGTTAATCGGGATCTAAGTGCTAATTCAATTACCCTTTTCAATTGTACATAAACATTAATAATTCTTTGGTCCTTCAGACTCTGTAACCGCCTAAGTACATTTTCATGAAAATTTAAGCTTATTACAAGTCCAGTAAGTTTCTATTAAGAACACATTTTTTAATTAATAAAAAACATGGACTTAGTCTTTTACTTGGAGAAAACATTGGTAATGAATGTCGATCCGGTTACTCAATTAAGTCATTTATTAACAACTTGATTGAAACGTCATTATAGCCTTTTGACATGAAGGCACACATTCGTGATGTGTTTCGATTTAGTTACTTAGCTATTATCATGTTTTTAACTGGCTACTAGCTTTTTTCATAACCTGAAGGTTAGCGAAATAGTGATTTATTAAAAAAAAATTTCTTTCACCTACCTTGTTTTTAGCTATTAGTTTTTATGAAAAAATACTAGTTAAGCTACTTAAGTTAAAGGGCTTCAAATTATGAATGAATGTGATAATCTAGAGGGTGCTAAATTTACACTAAGTCCTAATTAAGCTGTATATTTATGTAAAATCCTTAATTCACTAATTTTTGAGCTAATGATCATTCACAACCTACTAGATTATGTTCAAAATTAAACAAATTTTACTCATCTAAGCCATTGACACATTCAAATAATTCACACAATGCAACCAAATAACTGTCATACGGTATGCAAAATCACATTCAAAAGCAAAAACACAGAATCCCTCCCCACACTTGAACAACACATTGTCCTCAATGTGAGGAGGCACACACAATCACATAAAACAAAAGAACAGAAGAAATTTAAAGTAAATAGAAATAAATAAAAAACATAAAAGCAAAATAGAACTGAAGGCTAATTTGATAAAGAAAAATTGGGTTATGTATAAATACTAAGAAGAAGAAGGTGGTGATGGTATCGGAGGTGGCAATTGAATGCCTTGAGACTCGAAATACCGATGGATCCATCAGATATCCCGACTCTAACGTTGTTGTATGCGTGCCATCTCTACAATTGTCTTGTTAGTCTCTGTGATTGCATCCAAAAGCTTCTGCAAACCTTGTTCTTCTTCCTCAGATTCTTTGCTTGATGCTTCTTCCTACCAAAGAGGTGATGAGCTCGAACTTGCCTGACTTGCCTTGATCCGGACATATGTCTTTTGACTGATATCCCTAACCCCATGTATGGTTACTGTCCCCATGACTGGGGATAGCGGACAGAACAAAATAATCCTGTCTCCTTAGTTGTTTGGTTGATGTCCCTGAATTTCTGTCCCCTGTCTCCAGCGGACAGGGACAAAAATTATTGTCCTTTCGAAAACCGAAGGACAATGTATTTGTGTCCCTTTCTCCGGAACAAAACCCTCCTATTACCCCTCTCCTCTGATATTTCATCCTCTGTTCTCTCGCGCACGCCCTCCTTCACTTATTCCAGATTCACTCCTCTCTCGCACGCTGGGCTTTCTCTCTACACTTCTCAGTTGCAC
>JANIIA010496066.1:0-14851 GCA_027478495.1 Erythroxylum alaternifolium | reverse complement strand
TCCTAATTTCTCTTATTTACCTCACTTGGACCCGTTTCTCTGGTCCGACCCGTTCTACGAAACCGGGATGCTACAAGCCAATCCCTATTTGCCTGGTCTATTCTAAAAGACGAGACGATCCTAGTATAAGTTTGCTATATATCTCTTTTTTCTCCTACTTTCTCTTCACAAAATTAAATGTTAGCGCACTTATCCTATTTCATCTTTTGTTTCTTATGATCATTTTTCTGCCTCTTTTTATTCTTTAATTGCATCACTTGATTTTGAGACTCTTTTAAAAACTGCCCGTGAAGCCTTATCTCATCCTGGCTAGCACGATGCCATGATGAAGAAAACGAATGCTTTAAATGCTAATGGTATGCAGGATTTAGTGAACTTATCTACAGGAAAGAAGGCTATTGGATGTTGATAGGTGCTTAATTGGTTGTATAATTATTCCATAACACTGAGCGATTAATGATATGAAATTGCTTAAGATACTCACTTTGACTCATATGTGGTTTTAAGTACAATTCGGAAGCAAAGGAGTTAAAGTGAGTTGAAAGCACTATATTTGGGTCATTTTCTAAAGATTCATATCCCCTTGTCTTCATGTAATAAGAATGAGGAAGATTAGAGCAAAAAAGACAAGAAAATGAAAACATAAAGAAGAAGAACCAAGCTATGTTGCTCATGGCCAAAGTTGGAAAAAATGCATAGCTGTGAGCAATCACTTACGGTTGTGCATGGATTTGCATGGCCACCACCTGTCCATTTAACATTAAAATGGTATTTTATTATAAGAGAAGTGTGGAGTTTAACACATCACTAACAGGGAACATATGTCCGAACATTTAAAGGACATTCGAGAACATACCCTATGAAAGCAGTATGTTAGAGCAAACACATCAACTTATATGGCATCATATAGAACATAAGAAATGAAAAGATTAACTCATTCCCATTTCATTAACAAACATAATATACATTGTAGCATTTCACTACATAATACATATATTTACACTACCAAAAATATGTGAGAGTTTACTACTCATTTATAACATGTTCTACATGAAATGAGAAACTAAACAAAAGTATTTTATCTAAAATCCTCATTATCAACTGACCAAACCTTTGAGCCATTCATGACTTCCAAAGTGGACAAAACTAGACTTCTACTAGTTTGTTTTAGAATCTAGGTCCCTTTTACCTGAAAATAAACATTTGCAATTTTTATGAGTTTTGCGAACTCGGTAAGTGAACCATCCTCGATGTGCTCATTCATATCAAAATACAAAGACAATTTATAATTCAATTCACAGATAAATCATATCATCAAATATTGGATTGTCACTTCACATTAAACTATTATTTATTATGTATAAAAAATAGAACATTAATATATTCATTAATTCATCAACATTCCAGCACTCATCAACACAATTATCACAATCAATCCATCCTTAAATAATCATCATAAATGCTTCTATTAAAACAAGACATGAAGAACAATATTACTTGTTCAACTCCAAAGCCTCCTCAAATCAGTGAGTTAACCTGGCCCTCAAGCTTGCATGATCATTACCATTTTAAGGTGGAATAGGTTAGGCTTTCATCAACAAGGAGAAGACAACAACGAAATATTTGGAGTGGCAAAGTGTTGAATGATGGTAACTCAAAATCATGAGTGTAGGGGTGAGAGTGTTGTGAATGAAAGAAGAAGAAAATGAAGAAGAGAGCATGTAGCAAAAAGTAGAAATGAAAAATAGTCTTATGTGAGTGTGTATTGTGAGATAGATGTGCAATAAGTGTTGTGACACTTGTCACTTGCCATGTCTTCTTCATATGGTTCCAATTGTCTCTTAATAACTAGTCCATTTGTCACTCAATCTCCAAGCCATTTTTCACCCAATTATCTAAGCAATTTGTCACTTAATTATCTAAGCCATTTTTATTAAATCCTAATGCCACGTGTCATTTATTTCTATTACCATGTGTCAATTTGGCTTGTCACTTGACATTTTTTCGTAGTCCAAAAATACACGTAATTTAATAAATCTCCCAATTGTAACAAATAAAATTCTAATTACTAATTATATTTCACTAAATTAAAATTCAAGACATAACAATTCATAATTCACATCATAACCATTTTAAATCTTTTATAACTTGGAATATGTCAATTGAGTGCATATACAGTCTTTGCAATGTTTACAAAAATCATAATTCGTGTGTGTATGCTAATACAAGCATGTGAATGAAATGTACTTCATATATTCTCAATGTTATTTCTCATATACAATGGTCTAGGATCCTAACTCTTAGTATGGAAAATGGGTTATTACGTGGAGAGTGATGGGATGATGGATGGTGGACGGCTACGCATGGGACTGCATCGTGACACACATTAGCTGCCATTCCACTAGTATTTAAGGCATAAAGCAAAGGTGTCAGTTGCAGCATGACAAAGCTTGGATAATAAAACAAAACATGGACAACTACACGTATGGGAGGGCTAGAAAGAATGACTCACAGCTTGCATGAATGACTATAGCCTGCTCACCATTTTTTAAAACAATAGAATTTTAAAATATAAAAAAGTCTTGGTGTGTTTCAGCTAGAGTAGAACTGAGAGCATAAGATAGACACCTCACTAAACTTTAAACCTAGTTTTCTAATATAGGAAAATGTGTGTGACGGTCGTGAGACTAAAGAATAGTCTGAGGGTTTTCAGCTGGGAAAAAGAAGGAAGCTTCAGGGCAACGATGAAGAGGGCCATGGAAGCTCTCAATCGTGAGAGACCCATGAAGAGGTAGAAGTTTAGAGGTGACATCGACACTGACAACCCTGTTAAGTGTATTTCTCTTTGTATTTGTTGTTTTCTTTCTTTCTTTAGAAATTGATTATGTTATCCAATGTTTAAGGATTTGGGTATTGTGAAAAGATGATTTTAACGCATTCATTGGATCGTTTTATTACAAACCCATTGCTAAAATATTCAATGTAATATGTAATTGTTATGTTGAAATTCATTTGTAGCGATTAATGGTTCGTAATCATTAGGGACAACATAGCATGGGTTAAATGATGCATCGTATGTGGTTATTGCCTTAATTAATCAGTTTTCCTAATTCGTAATGCTAATACCCAATTGAATATAGAGATCGTATCCTAGGTTATTCAACAGTTAGGTTTAATTAACGATTGTATCTTAATTAAATATACCTAAGGAAAAACTCAAGTTAATAGATTAACCTATGATTAATAGTTTCTATGAGAGGTTTGAGAACAACAAATTATTGAAATATGTTTAATTAGGGTGTAGGCTGAGATTGAATTAAAAAACTAGGTCCCTAACGAATTCACCATTTTCATCATTTTTCACATGTTTTCTTCAATTTGCTTTTGTTAGTTTAGTTTCATTTTATTTTCTTATTTTAAACCAAACCATACCCCCTTAAAATCTATACTGTGAGATCCCATATTGGTTGGAGAGGGGAATGAAGTATGCCTTATAAGGCTATGGAAACCTCTCCCTCAAAGAAGTGTTTTCCTGAGCGAGTGTGTGGGAAGAGAAAAATTGTGAGGACTTGACTGGGCCAAGGCCCAAAGCGGACAATATCTGTGAGCAGGTAGTCTAAGGCTATTACATATACACCAATTAATTTTATTTTAAAAGCTAACTGAACACTCTTTGTGGGATCGATCTAGACTTACCACTACTAAAGTAGTAGTATAGTTTATTTTATGTAGTGTTACGACGCAATGCCAATTTTGACACTATTACTGAGGAGTGCGATGTTTTAGTTTTTTATTTTAAATGGTGTTTTGTATATATTTGTTTGCAATTTATTTCTTTTTAATTGTTTTATGATCTTTTTAATTTTTGTTTAGTGTTTATTGTGATAAAAAAATAAATATTCATGGACGGAAGTAATCTTTTAATAAATCATGTTCCCAACCTTATAATTATATTTGGTGTGATCATACAAATTTTAATTATGGATGGGATAATCAACAGAATTACTTCCTTGATAGTATGTAGGAGACACAAAAATTCACATATGGATCAAAAGTTTCTTATTACAATTCATGTACATCTCCAGAAGATATGCTTCATATTATAACTACTAACAATCTTCAATTTCAGCGGGATGTACAACAATTTCAACAGGTTGTACAATAGTTTCAGCAGTATGTACAACAATTTCAATAAGGTGTACAACAATTCTAGCAAGATGAAAGGCAATGTTGGCAGGATATATGGTCTAGTGCCCAAGATCTGGAGAGCCAGGAAAACTCAGGTATATCTTTGAATGAAATTATCGAGACTTTTACTCCTTACACTCTTCAATTTCAATAGAGGATACCATAGCAACTTTAAGATAGTATACAACAATTCCAGCATCAGATAAAATCGAGCATACAGAACTTGTAATGTCAAATGGGTGAGATGGCAAAGAGGATCGATTGCCTATAATCATAAAGCGATTAGGAGCAACCATTTCAACATGAGGTATACCCCATGGACGTTAACATAGAGGCCATACAAAGTGATGAGGAGCTTGAGAATCTTAAGTGTAATACTCAAGGAATTGCTTGTGTGGAAGAAGTGGAGGAAGAGGTCGAACCAGAAAAATGATATATCTTTTAGCTCGGAGGTAAATAATGAGCTCCAATTTGTTGTTAAAACTGAAATTTTACCTTTACCTAGTAGGTTAGAGAAATTGAACAAGAATGAACAAGGTGAAAAGTCATTCGAAATATTTCCTGAGAGTATGGACTTAGTAGAGATTGACAAACTAAAGACAGAGCATATACTGAATATGATGGATTATCAACCAAGACTCTATCCTGAACAACCTCACGTGGAAGTGGCTCAAACTGTGACATATGAGGATTATAATTTTGTCATGTAAGGAGGAAAAATGGAGTCGAGCTAGAGACACTAAACAAAGGAGATTTCTAGAGACACTACCCAATTGAATTTAGAGATCGTATCCAAGGTTATTTGGTAGTTAGGTTTAATTAACGATCGTATCTTAATTAAACAATACCTAATTGATAACTTAGGTTAATATGATTTGTCATTCTCAAACCTCTCATAGAAACTATTAATCATAGATTAATATTAACCTATGATTAATAGTTTCTATGAGAGGTTTGAGAACGACAAATCATTAAAATATATTTAATTACGGTGTAAGATTAACCTACGATTATTAGTTTCTATGAGAGGTTTGAGAATGACAAATCATTAAAATATATTTAATTATGGTGTAAGTTGAGATTGAACCAAAGAACTGGGTCCCTAGTGAATTCACCACTTTCATCATTTTTCGCATGTTTTCTTCAATTTGATTTTCTTAGTTTGGTTTCATTTTTTTCTTATTTTAAACCAAACTATACCCCCCTAAAACCTAAACACCAATTGATTTCACTTCAAAAGCTAACCGAACACTCTCTTTGGGATTGACCTAGACTCACCACTGCTATAATAGTAGTTTAGTTTATTTTGTGTAGTATCGCGACATGCTACCAGACGTAAATAGGTGTTTACAGTCAAAGTCAATTATGATGGATCAATGGATTAACTTAAAGTTTGACTTATGGAAAAAGGTTATGCTTAAATTTATAGTGTGGATTATTTTAGCACTTTCTCTCTTGATTCTAAACCAACCTTTACTTATCTATACATTTCTATGACAACTGCTTATGATTTCCCTTTAAATCAGTTAGGCATAAAAAATGCATTATTATATGATGACCTTTAAGAGGAAGTATATAATAGACAACAACTTAAATGTTTTGCTCAGGAAGAGTGGGGGAAATTTTTTTATCTTCAAAAGTTCCTATATGGTTTAAAATAGAGTCTTGCATTTGGTTTGAAAATTTTGCTTAGGTAGTGGAAACGTGTAGAATGAATAAGAGTAAGTTTGACCACTTAATTTTACATATAGTCTTTTTATTGTATATGTAGATGATATTGCCATTAATGTAAGTGGTACTATGTTTGTTTTATCTCTAAAGTCTTCTCCTTATAGTTAATTTCAGATTAAAAAGGGTAAAAAGAAAAGGGCGAACATAGATGCTTATCGTTCATTAATATGATTTTTTATGATAAAAAAAGAAAAGGACCTATATACAGAAGTATCTGCTTTAGGTAAACATATATGTATGTCCCCTCACAAAGCGCGAAGAGTAATTGATCAAATTTGTGGACATTTCTACGAAGAAACACTTATGATACTCGAACTCATGTCGTATTAAACCTGTTATCCCATTTTAAAATTGATTTATTCTGCAGTAGCAAATGCTAGTCATAATAGGAGTAAATGTGACAAGAAACATGAAAGAAATTTTCTTGTCTGTGAGAAAATATGTAATTAACCTGTTAACTAAGATTAAAAAAATTAAGGGTTAAGCATACATTGCTTCAATTCTTACTAATTTAAAACTCATCAAAGATGGAGACTTATTTGAAAATCTTGAGAAATATTAGAGATTGGTTGAAACATTGAACTATCTTATAGTAACTCATCCTATTATTACATATTTTATTTATATTATAAACCAATTTATATCTTTTATAACTATCTATCATTGGATTGTTCTAAAATGAATCCCATGTTGCTTAAAGGAAGCTCTTGAATTTGGGATACTGTATGGAAATCAAGGATATACTCATATCAAATGTTTCTCAAACATAGATTAGATAGGTTCTAAGATTAATTGAAAATCCACCACTCGCTACTATGTCTTTATTAGAGTAATCTTCGTCTCATAAAAAAGCAAGAATCAAATTGTTGCATCCAAGTTAAATGGAAAAGTTAAATATAGAGTTATGATATAATTGGTGTGCGAGATTAGATATACACTATATATATATATATATAATGGTCTTAAAGCCTCAATCCAACAAAGTTATAGTATGATAACCAAGCTCTACATATTTCTTACAATTCCATATTTTCATGAATGAACTAAATATATTAAGATCAACTATCATTTCATTCATGAGAGAGTATAAAAAAACTTGATCTTTATAAGATATGTGAAAAATAAAAAACAAATAGTAGATATTTTCATAAAGACTACAATAGAGCTCAGTTTAATTATATTTGTAATGACACATGATTAATATCTATGTAAAAATAATATTCAATTGAATCATCTTTCCACTCTTCGTCATAAATATGGTAAAAGAAAAATGTCTTATACATACAATTATGATATGGTATTTCACTACACAAAAGAGCATTACATTCCTTTAATATCCGAAGGAGGGATACTAACCATTCATAGACACGTAGAGGACTAGGAATGCATTAATGCGTCAAAATCATAAGTTTCATTACCATAACACCAATCCATGTTATTCATATAATATGGTATGTCATTTTTATGGTAAATATGAGAATATTGACAAGTTTTGTTTCACAAAAAAAGTTTGATGGGTATGCCCTTAAGGAAGTGGGTGGAAAAGAAGGCAAAGAATATAATCAAGTTTCCCAAGTTCATTTGGGTATTTAAAATACATTTATTATCTTGTTATTGTAGGTATCTAATAAATGGAATAGTAAATGGTATATGGATACTAGATGCTTGACAACACGTGTTGAGTGCACTGCAAAATTTGCCTAACTTTGCACACTAAAAATTTGTAGCTATGGTAAGTCGGGATCGTATCCACAGGAAATGTTTAATTAATTCTTGTATTGAAAATAATTGATGTAAAGGAAAGAAAAAGGGGGTTTTGAGTTTATGCAATGAAGAAAACAAAATAAAAATTAAACTAATGCAAGCAATTTATCGAAAATAGTCCAAAGGTAAAAAAGTATCAAATATGTGTAAAACCCAGTTCTCGGATCAATCTCGGCTTACATATGATTAAACACATCTCATTGTTATAATGTTTTCACACCTCTCCTAGGACCATTGATTGTTGACTAACAACATGTTATGTTTGTAACATCCTGTTACTTATACGGCTAAAACAGTTACTTATGAGACATTTATATGACTTAAGATAAATGCATATTAGACATAAGTTATTTGTGACTTACATATTGTTTTAGCACATTCATACGATTGTACATGTTTTCATTGGCATTTTCGGGTTAATGAAATTATATATGGCTAATTGTGATTATGACAAATGATGAATCAGTGGAGATAAATAGCACACGTGAGGGACAAGCAATAGATCCACGTATTATATTATTTAAGTTAGGAAGAATCCACTACAGTTTGTGATTATGACAACTGGTGAGTCAGTGGAGATAAATAGCACATGTGAGGGACATGGAATGAACCAATGTATTATATTGTTTAAGTTAGGAAAAATCTACCATAGTTTCTATTCTTCACTGAAACACTCCACATGGTGATTCTCTTCCCTGATCTTCATCATCGAATAGCAATTTAGCAGCTTTTTGTGGTGTTAACTTCCATTTTTAGTGTTAGAGTACTTGTTAAGCAAGTAAGTGATTGTAATATTGTTTCCACTGTATAAATGAGTATATGCATGTTGGATATATATATATATATATATGCATGAGAAGGTTCACAGAGTAGAGAATAGATATGAGGTTTATGGATGTTGGGTAAATTGAAAAGCAAATGCAGAAGGAAAGAAAATGCAGAAATAACATGCATAGTAGTATGCGATTTTGGTATCTATGTGAGTTTTGGCTTTTTGAGTTATTTGGTGTTCTAGAGCTAAAAAGGGAGTAGTATAGATGATGTTTTCATGCTTGGAGGTATAATTGCAATGAAAATGATGTATAGAATTCATATAGGCATGAAAGATTATATGTTCTGCTTCTTCTGCTTTCTGTATCGTCTGTAAAGACGTGTCCTCTGTGATGACATCAGCTTCCTCTGGATGGCGTCATCTTCCTTGTAAGGATGCATCGTCTGTAAAGATGCATCCTTTATATGTCATTTTCTTCTGTAAGCTATCTTCTTCTGTAAATTATCTTCTTCTGTGAGGATGCATCGTCTGTCAAGATGCAGTCCTCTATGAACCAGCTTCATCAGTGTTTTGATTCCTCTATGAACAAACTTCTTCTGTATTGCTTCTTCTGTGATGACGTCAACTTCCTCTGGGTGACGTCATCTTCCTTTGTATTGTTTCGTCTGTGTTTGGTTTCCTCTGTCTTTTGCTTTGTCTGCATATTGCTTCTTTTGCTTCTTACATTCGTCTGCTTTGTACCTAAGTGGCCGAAACTTCCTTTGTGTTACTGTTCATGAACTTCCTCTATGTTACTGTTCATGAACTTCCTCTGTGTTACTGTTCATGAACTTCCTCTGTGTTACTGTTCATTGTATATCTTCTGCCCTATTTCTGACCCTTCAGAAGATAAAATTGGCCTTTGAGATCTGCAAGGAATTTGTATATCTTGATGTCCTCCTTCGAATCATATAAAGAACAATTGAATATGATATCTGTAAGAAAAGTTCTGTGAATAGGAAAACTCCTTTTGTGATGACATCAGCTTCCTCTGGGTGACGTCATATTCTTCTGTAACTCATCTTCTTCTGTACATCATCTTCTTCTGTAACTCATCTTCTTCTGTAAGGATGCATCATTTGTAAAGATACATCTTCTGTAAATAAACTTATATCCACTGCACCTCCCTAAGTTTACGTGAAACCTGAAAGAGTGCATGGAAAGAGGCCAATAAGAATTGAATCGTGATATTAATGTTTTTCAATAAGTTTTGATAAGAGAGAGAGAGAGAAGTTATAAAGAAACCTTTAAATTGCCATTGAACATGCATCGTGCATACTTTCTATACTTTGATATTTCTGGTACGTTTGTATAAATGGTGATAATTATGAATGTGTTCTATCTGTTTTAGGGGAGCACATCGGACGACAGTCGGACATTGTCGGACCATCAAGGCAATAGCTTCTGGGAGCATACTGTAAGTCAACCTAGATGTATTCCTAGGATTGATTTGATTGTATGAACTTTGATTTGTTAACTTCCAATATGATTGAGTTATTTGTGTGCTATTTTTGAATTCCAGACCTGAGGTCCGAGGAGTTTGTTATGTGATTATATATTGGAAGTGCCCTGATTTGTTATGAATTTCGAAAGACATCGTTCATCAAAATAGTTGAATGATGGACTTAGGTTCGATGACCGTGAAAACTTTGTCTGAGCATTTGTAAAAGATTGAGTATATGACATATTCAGTTTTTGATGCATTTCATAAAAATGCATGTTCAGATAAAGGCATTGTGACTTGAGATGCCAGTTAGAAGCGCTTCCACATAGAGCTTTGCTCCGTGATCTGTATGTTCTGCACGTCTAGCTATGCTCCGTGAATTCATTCTGATTGAGCCCTATGGGCCAAAACTTTGTATATGTTTGTGAAAGGCACTCAGTCACAATAATAAAAACGAATATGAGTCTCATGCATGTCCATGCAAATACATGCGCAATGTTTGAACGACATGCAAGTTGAAATGAATGATCTTCCGTTATGCTAATTTCTGAATAAATGCTTATTTGTTTGAATGAATAACTATGAAATATGTGTTGTATTTGTGTAATCTGGTGAATTCATCAATGATAGTTCTCTCATTGAGTTCGCAAATCTCATCATAAATTTGCACCGTGACTTTTCAGGTACAAGATAGGATACTTAAGTTTTAGTCAGGACATAAAGTTTCTGTGGATAGAGAAATGGATCAAAGGTCTGTCAGCTGACTCCCGGAGGATTATAGTTTTTGCTATTTTGTAGTTTTGTTAGAATCTGTATCAAGGTTTGTAAATATTTGATGATAGAAACAAAGTAAACTTTATAAATGAATGGAACGAATGTGTTTCAGAAAGAATTATAACGATTTTCGAGTATGTTAGACGATGCCATGTATAAGTTAGATTTGTTATTGCTCCAACATACCATTATCGTAGGTTATATTCCCAAAAGTTTAGGTATGTGCCCTATGATAGTGGGATGTTGCAGAAAGTCTGTAAATTGATTCAAAATAAGCTGCTTAACAAAATAACATCGTTTGCCTTATATAGGTGGATAGAAAAAAACAAAACATGGAAAATAACAAAACAGTCCTCAAATAGTTAAAATTGCGGTTTGACCCCCTAAACAACAAAATTTGACCTTCGAAACTTTTCAAAATTGTCCATCTTGCGAAACCTTTTCCAGAAAGCTATCGTGGATTCCCATCGAACATTGTATGCAAAAGTTATGACATTTTGCACAATTTGTCGCAAATCTTGCCGCGATCAACGTCTTCTAGAAAATCCAGGGCTATCTGCTCCACATCGATCATAAAGTTGGAATTAAACGTAGTTTAGTGAATGACTATTTTGCTTACTTGTGGCATAAGCGTTTAGGTCATATTTCCAAGAAAAGAATGGAAAGATTAGTAAAGAATAGAATTCTTCCAAATTTGTATTTTACCGATCTCAATATTTGTGTGGATTATATTAAGGGAAAGCAAACAAAACACACAAAAAAAGGTGCCACGAGAAGCACTCAGCTTCTTGAAATTGTACACACAGATATATATAGACCTTTTGATGTTAATTCTTTTGGTAAAGAAAAATACTTTATTCACCTTTATTGTCCTAACCATAGTACAAGAGTTGTTGAAACTGGAAATGCTAGTTTATTGAAAATGGTGAAATTAGTGGGAATGACGTTTCATAAAATGTGAAAATTAAGGAAGTTAGAATATAAGTCCCTTTGACTTGTGTTCCCACTCCTCAAATTGTTGTTCCTCAAATTGTTGCATCGTATAACAAACATGAAGAGCAACAAATACATGCTCCTGACATTCAACATGAACCTGTAATAGAAGAACCATAGGAAATAGCATTAAGAAGATCCCAAAAAGAAAGGAGATTTGCCATTCCGAATTATTATGTGGTCTATCTACAAGAGTTTGAAGATGATTTAAGAATTAATGATGATCCATTTTTATTTTCACAAGGCATTAATAGTGCTAATGCTAATAAATGGTTAGATGTAATGAAAGATGAGCTTAAATCTATGGAACATAATGGTGCTTGGGACCTTGTAGAATTACCTGACGGGTGCAAGAGAGTTGGGTGTAAATTGGTTTTTAAGACAAAGCGTGACTCTCATGGCAGCCTTTAACATTACGAGGCTAGACTAGTTGCTAAGGAATTTACTAAAAAATATGGCGTTGACCATAAAGAAACGTTCTCACTAGTTTCCAAGAAAGATTCTCTCAGAATTATCATGGAACTAGTAGCTCATTATGATTTAGAGTTACATCAGATGGATATGAAAACTACCTTTTTAAATAAAAATTTAGAGGAAAATGTATATATGGATCAACCAATGGGTTTTCCAGTTGAAGGGAAAGAACAGAACATGGTGTGTAAACTGAAAAAGTCAATATACGGACTCAAGCAAGCTTCCCGCCAATGGTATCTTAAGTTTAATGATACTATTGTTTCCTTTGGTTTTAAAGAAAACACTGTTGATCGATGTATATATCTGAAGGTTAATGGGAGTATGTTTATCTTTTTGATTCTGTATATTGATCACATCTTGCTCGCAACTATTAATCTTGGTCTATTAAGTGAGACTAAGAAGTTTCTCTCTAACAACTTTGAAATGAAAGATATGGGAGAGGCAAACTACGTGATCGAAATAGAAATATTTTGGGATAGATCTGAAGGACTATTAGGTTTGTCTTAGAAAGATTATATTAATAAAGTTTTAAAGAGATTTATAATGGATAAATGTTCAGTGTCTCCAGTTCCAATTCAGAAAGGAGACAAATTTAGTCTCATACAACGTCTAAAGAATAATATGGAACAAAAACATATGAAAGGAATTCCTTATGCATCTATTATTGGGAGTTTGATGTATGCTTAAATATGGATAAGGCCGAACTTTAGCTTTGCAGTTGGTATTCTTGGTAGATACCAAAGTAACCCAGGATTGGATCATTGGAAAGCTACAAAGAAAGTCTTAAGATATCTGCAAGGGACAAAAGATCACATGCTTACTTATAGGAGGTCCGATCATCTTGGAGTAATTGGATATTCAGATTCAGATTTTGCTGGTTGTTTCGATACTAGATGAAGTAAATCACACGTTAATATAGAATTCACGTATAATATACGAGATATACAAGAAGGGGGGTTGAATTGTGTATCCTTTTCGTGAATACAAAAACTTTAATATATCTTGTTAAGAACTTTTCCAACTGTTAAAAGAATACCACAAAATTTATACAAAAATAGTTATGTAGTTAAATCGCAAATAACTTCTATATACTTGTTTAAAAACAAAATAGAATAAAGTGAAAGGTTAGAAGATAGACGCTGCGATTTTTATACTGGTTCACCCTAAACCAAGGCTACATCCAGTCCTCAGAGTTCGTCTGAGATTTCACTATACTTCGACAATTTTACAAGTATTCTTTCTTCCCTTCCAAGGCCTCTTAAGGTCTCTTACACAAATTATTCTTTCTGCTATCTTAGCCTCTCCAGGCTTTTAGCCTTTTCTATCTCTCGCTAGAAAGATATTATAAGCTTTTTGTTATAGTAGAGTTTGCTCTCTAGTATTGCACTTTTGAATACAAAATTTTTCTTTTTACGTAAACACTTGAAAGCACAAAGGATCGTTTAATCTTCGACTACGACTAGTATATATAACCTAAGTCTCTAACTGCTTCTTGATTCTTGATAATTGCCTCTTGATTCTTGTAGAACACGTTATTCAATTGAATTCTGTAACTAACCCCAACTAACTAATTGTCCGACGTACTAGCGTATCTTCATCTTTGTATCGCCTGTGTTTTGCTCTTCTTCTATATTTTTCACTTCTTCTGTGTTTTTCGTTTCTTCTATGTTTTCACTTCTTTTGTGTTTTCCTCTTCTTCTGTGTGTTCCACTTCTTATGTGTTTTCACTTCTTCTGTGTTTTCTGCTTCTTCTGTGTTTTTAGTTCTTTTGTGTTTTTTCGCTTCTTCTGTGTTTTCAGTTCTTCTGAGTTTTCACTTCTTCTGTGTTTTTTGCTTTTCCACTTCTTCTGTGTTTTCCACTTCTTCTGCGTTTTCACTTCTTTTATGTTTTCTGCTTCTTCTGTGTTTTCACTTCTTCTGTATTTCCTGCTTCTTTTATGTTTTCATTTCTTCCATGTTTTTCGCTTCTTCAGTGTTTTCCACTTCTTCTGTGCTTTTCACTTCTTCTCTGTTTTCCGCTTCTTCTGTGTTTTCACTTCTTCTGTGTTTTCCTCTTCTTCTGTATTTTCCGCTTCTTCTATGTTTTCACTTCTTCTGTGTTTTCATTTCTTTTGTGTTTTCAACTTCTTCTATGTTTTTCTGCACACCTAACACACTTATCAAAATAGTTCATTTATTTCTAATATTATTGTTCTTTGATTGTCACCAAAATTAATAATCATTAAATCCTCTTGACTTAACAATCTCCCCCTTTTTAATGATAATAAATAATCATATTTTTAGAAAGATAAAAAGGAATGAATGAATATTCTTCAGATCATGAATAAGAAGACAACAAACAATATACAAATGTATGTATAAAATACATATATGAAAAAAAATGTAGTTGTTTTTAGTTGTTATTGTCTTCTTTTCTTGTCTCTGTTCTCCCCATATGTTATCTTCTTTCTACTTCTACTATTCTCTTCTTTCTTCTACTTCTGCTTTTCTCCCCCTATTTGTTATTAATCAAAAACTTTATTGAAGATGCTTCATGTGTCAAAAAACAAGCATTGCATATCAGTTCAGATTAACTTGAGGTCTTCTACAATTGAGACTCGTAGATAGGCTACTTCCTCATGTAGATCACCCACTGAGTCACTCAGATCATCAACCTTAGTATGAATTTCTTC